>VVHJ01031929.1:27471-58812 GCA_015107715.1 Tylochromis polylepis
TGTTTTGTTTCCACTTTTTTTTTTTTTTGGTGGTTTTTTTTTTTTTTGTTTTTTTTTTTTTTTGGGTTTTTTTTTTTTTTTTTTTTGGGGGGGGGGGGTTTGCAGGAATCAAACTTCAGTCTTTTCTAAATATTTTATGAATCAGATTTTCTTCTAAATGTTACTCTCACACTGATCTTTTTTTTAAATATACATGCTCTCAGCCTCTGTTGCTACCTTTTTATAAGAGTATGAGTTATCCTTCAGATGTTTTGTGCTCAAACTGTGTTGTTGCAGCTGGCACACAGATGGCTCACACACCAAACACTCAGCACATGATTCCATTATGCCAATTAAAAGAAGGAGACCTGGTGTGCAGAAACTGAAAGTAACCGTTTTGTCTTTATCAAGGACACCAGGCTATTAAGATCTGTACACGCTCCCCTGTACTGGGACTAACTCCATTTGTTACTACAGCATCCAACACATTGATAAAATAATTTGTTCACATCATATTCCCTACTCAACATTTAGAGAAAAAGTCAAAATGCTGAATTTTGACATCTGATTAATGTTTACTGTGTCCCTGGAAAGATAAAATGTTGTCGTTAATATTTGTTAACACAAGCAGTAATCAATATCTACCACTCACATGGACTAGACTTAAAGGAATAGCGAGAAACTTTAGGGATGTGGTTTTTTGGGGGAGTTTGACATAATACAGTAATCCTGACATTTCTGTAAAATCCTGTTTTGTTGTTTTTTTTGTATTATTGAGTTTTATCAGTTCACTGTTTCCTTTCTAACATGTTGGTCCTTTAATGTTGCCAGATTTTATTTGGTTTGGACATTATCCACCCAGACAAATTCCTTAAAAGTCTCCAGCATTAATTTCCCACACTGTCCTTTGATCTATAATAAACCCAACTGGTTCAACAAAACCTGCTCCATCCAGTCCAAAGTATTTATTAATTCCCTAAAAGATTCTGAGTACCTCTTTCCACAAATGCAAAACTATATAATAATGTTTCAGTAATCATGTTACATTTCTAATATTTAGGATATTGTCTTGAGTTAAGAAAAAATTTAAACTGTTTCAGTGGTTTAAGCTACTTATGTACTGTTTTGTAATAGATGAACGTCTCTCCTTTGTGTGATCAGTATGGTATCATGTAGCAATGTTATATTGTAGGATTTATTATTATTTCAGTCTTCATAAACCAACTAGAAGGCAGATTAATTTCTATTTATCCAGATAGTTATCTTAGATTAGTCCAGTTATTAGAAACACTAGAAACAGTCAGGCACCATTCAAACTCACTAAATAGCACAGCCATCTTGTTTTTGTGAAGTAAAACACAAACCTAAAAAAAAAATACATAAAATAATAACATTGTAATATTATACACATAAAACCAACATATTTATATATGGACGATGTATGACAAAGAGTCCTTTAAAGTAACCAATAACGAAGAAGAAGAGCACAAAAACTTTTGAAGATGCAATGTCTGTAAAATGTAGCTGTTTTTTCCCTTTTCCCATGAAGCTTGGCATATAAATTATTATGTTACTAAATCACTGTGTAATATATGAATGCTATAGTGACAGAATGTGCAACTATACCCCACCCATCTGAACATTTCCACACATATTGAAGTAGTTTGCCTGCTCTTACATATGCCATTTGCCTCACACCAAGCGCTCTGTGTCTGCTAATGTTGCAGTCAGTTCCTGATTAAATTATAAACAATGCTGAGTGCTATAGTAAACATTTGGTTGTGTATACTTCATGATCAAAGCCTCTCTTAAGATGGTGGCATGCTTTTCACTTTTAGCGTCTCGCTCTTAGACATAACATATTAATTAGTGATTGATAATAATCAGTCCTCGTAATAATGATAAGAGAGCTAATAAGAAGTTATTTGTTGCCTTTCAAACTGTTCGGTGGGAGATGACACAAAGGGTTGCCTAATGAACGCAGAGCTCTGTCTGAAAACATGCAGACAAAGAGCACAGTTGAAAAAGTTCTGCTTGCAGCAGATACACAATCTGAGCTGTAAAGATACAGATCAAAGTTTGACAAATGATTATGATGATTTTGATATTCCTTGCAGACAATTCTACTTTTTCATTTCCTGGTAAATTGTCTCGACTCCACGCCTGTCCTGGTGGGTTTTTTTACCACTCCCTTCTCCATTCTGTGGATTTATTAAAGCTAACATTTGTCAGCAGGAAGATGGTTGATATGCAAAACATGGAGCAGCTCTCACTTTAGTAATTCTGGCTGTTAGAGAAATGAGATATGAGGAATGCCCTGCTAAGACACAGCAGATAAGAGACATGAGTAATGTTCAGAAGATTTGGATGTTATTACTCTTTATTATTTATTTTTATTTGTACCTGAGAGCTTTTCAAAGAATGATGTCACTACAGAGCAAACAAGGAAGCGTCTGCAAATACTATTTATTAAATTAAAGGATCCAATAAAAAGAAGGTTGAATTTTTATATCTATAATTATACAATTAATTGAATAAGACTTGAAAGTTTTTTTTTTTAAAAATGGTAATAGAAATGTAATTGTTGAAAAAAAAAATGTAATTAAAAGTTTGCTAAATTTCAATAGGCAGTCTTTACTGGACTGCTTACTGGAGCGGGAATTCATTTGCAACATGCAGCCAAAATATTAATGAACAGTTATCACAAATCTGCATCATTCATTCGTTGTACTGCACGATGTAATTGCAGCTCAAGTGTCAATATCATCCCACCGAAATAAAATTAATATTACGCCTTCATGCACACGATGAGATGAATCGCTTCTACAGTTCAGAAACTTTTAGATTTTTATTTTACATTTTCTCGTTTAATGGAATCGTCACAGCATCAGCCTTTGGCTGTGTGATGTTGATGTGATCAGACATATTTTAAGAAATTAAAAAAAAATGCTTCAAGTTTTCATAGTGCTTTATATTAAGTTGCATACATACAGTGCATTATAGAATTGATGTGTAACAGTTAAAGGTTACATGAAAGTGTTAATAATATTTTAAAAAATACATAAAATTCAGAAATTCTACTTAAACTTTATGTGTTAATTTAAATTAGCCTTCAACTTGCCACTTGCTTCATATGCGCCTCTGTATAGGTAACTGATTAAAGACATTGCACTTAAACAGCAGTACAGACTCATTGCAGTTATTTACCCCAAGAATCTGTAGGATGATGTTGCCCCTTATTGATCTGGGGGAGTTGTTCAGTATTCCTTTTAGGATGTTGCAGGCTTTGTTGACATGGTCTATGAACCTGTTCCATCATTTGAGCTATATTTTGCCCATTTGCGGTTTATAGCATCAATATCCCCTAGTGATTTATGCCTTATCACAGTATTTATCATCTCAAATAGATACATCTTTTCCCCCCTGCTTTTGTTGTCAGGCTGGTTCTGTGCTACAATGAGGTACAACTCTGTATAGTCTGAAAGTGAGACAATTGCTCTGAATATAATTTGTGCTGTCCTGATAAGGAAAAAGAACCATGCTGCGTGAGGAAATTGTTCTGCTAAGTGACTCTTCCCCTCACATTGCCAAGCTGCATCTCTCTATATAAATGGCCATTGTCAGGAACACACATCAATCTTGGTGCGTATCGCCACAGAGCCAGGAGGCGAGTCGGCGTAGTCTGCTGCTACCAGTCACAAATGTGTTGAGTTTGTCTCCTCTAGCCATTCCCACTCTGTACAGTAGAGGCACAAGCTGTGGCCAGTGTTCTGAAGAGTGGTCACTTTCATTAGAGAAGTCATTAAAGGAATTACAGGAGCTGAGCCATAGATTTTTCTTGGATTATTGTGCTTGGATTTAGCTCAGTTCCACAAGCACATGACTAAAATACCGGTTCAGCTGTTGCAAAAAAAATGTTTCCCTTTGTGTGTGAGAGAAATAGGGGAGAAAACAGTTCTGCAATTGTGTGTGGCTGTGTGATTGTGCTTGGTTTTCAAAGAAAAAAATCTCAACAAGGTGATGAAAACCTTTCTAGTGGATCTTATTGATTTAGTCAATCATTCTATGCCACCTTATCCTGATCCCAAAGGGGTCTTTTTGTCCAGTTAATTAGGATAAGCTATTGTCTCTGATACATCCCTGTAACCAAGTCTGATCAGTGTTTTTAGCCAATCAAATAAAAAGACCAAAACAAGTTAGTCCTACCAACAGCATATAGCTTGGCTACAGTGAGAGATGTATAAAATAAAAAGCAAATTAAAATGATTACTCAACCAAGTGATGTGTAGGAGTATTGAAGGAAAGGCCTAAAGGAAAATGTAAACCAAGAGATTTCAGAGGCTAAGCAATAACCCCACTTTTATTTTCCTTTTTCAAAATTTAAAACATTGTTTCCTATGTGTGCTGTTCAGTTTGCTGTTTGGCATTAGTTTTTTCAGGGTATTCGGTTCATTATTTTTCTTAGTTTTTCAGTTCATCATTTAAACATTATGATCAAAAAATCTTTTTCTATAAATTATTTCTTTACCTTTTCCGCTCTAATCCTTTTTGAATGAGAGCCTTTCCACCTGAAAATAGAATAAGTGAAGTAAATGAAAGCCTGTACCCCAAATAATGTGTAATTATATCAGGAACATGAAGTGACTATTTTATTACTTTTAAATGTATTACAGAAAATATAAAAGTATGAAAGATTTGAATATTTCAGTGTTTCTTGCTGTAATAATCTCTTCAGCTCAAAAAGCAGTTAGTAACTTGTCCCTGGACACCATGGCACTAAACAAACTACTACTACTACTGATGATATTTTTATATAATCACTCTGATCTGATCAGTGGAATATCCTGTTAAATTTCAAAATAATTTCACTACAAAGTCATTTCACCAGGTATTCTGGAAATTTCATGTGATTTGGATCAAATCATCTATGTAGATGTTTCTTTCTCCTAAAAACTTATAGACTTTGTGCTGAGCCCAATCAGATGGTTAGGTTTGTTATAGGTTATACACAAAATTATCTTAATATAATTTCTTTAGTTAAAATACCTTTAAGAACATAAAAAAAATTTGATATGTAAAATAAGAGTAGCTCAATTGGTGTAGGTTCACTTATCACAGTAACACAAATGCAACTTCACTAGTTATAGCATATCTTTCAAATATTTAGATTTTAACATTTGCACTATAGATGGCGATTTAATAATAACCCAAAGAAACAATTCAATCCATGTTCAGGGTGTTTATTTTTTAATGTTTGTCAAATAAAAGTCACTGGTCATGAAAACTGCAAACTGTGTATGTGTGCATTTCCACCTCTTTCCCCTTCCACTCATTTTTCATACTTACATTGTCATGACCTAGAAGTGTGTGTATTCAGGGGGATGTTTCTGATCTCATGTCCCGAACTGTGGAATAATGTAAGAGCACTGGTGTGTTGCTGCTGTGGCTGGGGGAGCGTGTTGCCATAAAATATTAACGACTTGGAAGCCCAGCCACATGACAAGATGAATGTAATTGGCCCTCGCAGCTCTATCTGTGCATGTTAATGAGATAGGATGGTATTTAAATCAGTCGCACCCCAGACACTGTGGATGCAGTCTGGAAAACCACAAACAAAGACGCAGTGAGAGAGCACGGATGCAGTGAGATAGATACAGAAAATGTCACTTATTATTCAAAGCGGGGGACCTACTACCAGCATTTCGTTGTATTATGATTGCTTTTTGTTTATTTAAGCAGAACAGTATATGCAGCTCAGGCTTCAGCTTACCCTTTTGATTGAATACTGAAAACTGATTGTGAGATAAATTCTCTTTCCAGAAGATGCATAGTTTGAAGCTCACAGCCAGAAGATGCAAGATGAGAGAACCTGTGGACAAAAGGCAGATATAAAGCTATGGTAAAGCTGTGCACCTGCACAGCACCTGTCCCACTGGAGCGCCGGGGCTGAGCCCCTGCCTGTCACCGGTGGTATAGAACAAAGCTGTGGTCCCTAAAACAAACTGTGACCACCTCAGGAGAAAACTAGAGACTGTGGTAACTGCAAACAACAGCTTGAGTATGCTCTCAGGGGACGAGACACAGGAAATGTAGGCGGTAGCAATAATATAACCTTAATCTTAAAGGCAAAGAAGGCCAGAAGTGAAGTGTGTGGGTTCTTCTGTGGGTAAAGCCTTTAAGACTTGAGCAAAACTGAATGAATTAAAATAAAAGTCAGCAGATGGGGCTCTGTGTCGCTTTACTTTGATTATCCTGACAATTCTTGCCTTTTACAGCACTGTGGTCATCCTCACTGGCACCTCATAAAACCACATTCAGGTCCTCGGCTGCAGTCATGTGATGCCGGCTGGACGAAGGTGTGATGTTTCAAAGCCCCAGACAAAAATCTTGGCATGCTGTTTTTGTATATGTGTGTGTGTGTGTATGTGTGTGTGTGTGTGTGTGCGGATTTTGCGTGTTTTTGTGCAGACTGGGAGAGACCTGACGCCAAGGGGTGGGGGAAGTGCAGGCAGGAGGACAGATGGTCTCCCTCATGGTGGCTGAAATAAAAGAGGGAATTAGAAGACTCCAAGGTGTACACTCTGACGGCAATTACAGCAAATAGATTGGAAGTGGACCTCCAGGCACCCAGGGAGACAGCTCTGTGGGGGAGAGCTCCACCTCACTGCATCTGGTCTGTACACGCGAAACAGTCGAGAAAAACAAACAAAACAAAACAACACACACCTTTTCTTTTCTATCACTGACCAGACCATACTGGCTATTAGCATGCAACTGTATATCAGAAGAAGTGTCAGAATATCAAATAAATAAATAAACTTCATGTGTGCTGACTCTGAAATGGATTTCTAAATTACCATTTTTCTTGGTTTGGATATGTGGTTGAAGGATTTGCAAAACCAATTTCAGACATCCCTGGGAGCTGTTTTGGTTAGTTATTCTGCTGCCTGCAGGAGTTTGAAAACAGTCAATTATTTTTGTCTTGCTTGCTTCCGCCCATTGATTCTCAAACGATTTTCACTGCACCTCGAAGTAAGGATATGCAGCAATTGAATTAAATAAGCCCTCCCAATCAATATAAAATACGTAAAACATTCACAGTTCACTTTCATAGCCTGTGGAAAGTGAGAATTCATTGCAGATGAAAATGCAAACAAAATGAAAGATACTTTTATAGATCTATGAAAGCTGTTATGAAGTTTATTGATAGCCATCAAATATTTTGAATATAAAATATTTAATGCATTACTTCTGGCAATATTTGTGCGTAGAATTTCAAGCAGGATTTGGGCCGCTGTCTTACTTTTCTGAAGCCATTTGGAGCGGTAGGGATCAGCAGATTCCATTAGCCTTGCCCTGTGGCTGAAATAGTGAAATACCATTTAGAGAATAAGTGTCTCTAACCCCAAAACCTTGTGTTCCCATCAGTGCATAAATGATAAAGACGCAGTCTAATGAAACAAAAGGCTCCCTGCCAAAGTCAGCCATAAAAATAACATTTGGGTAAGAGAGACCTTAAGCTTATCCATTAACCTCCGAAAAGTGTCTGTACTGTTACTCCCACACGGTACGTTCTGCAGTGACAACACCACTGAAATATACACAAGACAACAGTAATAAAAACTTAAGCGATTCAGCTGCATCGCTTTATACTTCAATGAGATCTAGTTTTATACACTGGTAGCACAGACTGGCAATCTCGACATTTCAAACTATTTAAAGAAACATTTTTATGAGGATCAGGTTTTTTTTACTGACACATGATTGTCACTGCAAAAATGTGTTGTTTAATTACGAATGTCTTAAAGAATGCAGCTTGCAAGCTACGGATACTATAGATATTACTTTCTGGTTAGTACACAGTAAAGTTCTGCACTATTATCAGCTACATGTATTCCCATGAAGATTTACTCACTGGGTTTAAAACAAAATGAGGAATCAGGTTTGTGTTGTATACAATGTAAATAAGGCCAACTTTTGGCCTATGAGTTATGGCCTCCAGAACTGGCTGCTTTCCCTTCTTGCATATATTCATGAACAGTAAATCACTGGCTTCTGAAAAAAAAAAATAGGGGCAAAGAAACCAATGCATAAAAGATAATTAGTCAGGGCGCATATGCAACCAATCAAAATATTTGTTTGAGTTTAGTTATTTTTAGATGAAAATGCAGAGAGAGAGAAACTTAGAATAACACCAAGGGAAAAAATCATAACTTACAAACTCTTTCCTTGAAAAAGTCAATATTTGTATTGATGCCTGACTGCATAGAAGCACATAATTATCAGTGAACAAATACAGCTATTTTTGTGCTGAATTATCAGGAACCATAATATGGAAGAGGGGTTAGAAGAACAACAAGATCATATTTGCCATGTCATCAGTGCGGGGATATTATAATCCATCATGTTTATGGTGCTCTTGTTTTTAGTGATTTGGTTTCTTAAAGTATCTTGTGTCTCACACACCCTAAAATTGATGACAAGTGGTTAGAGCCTTTTATTTTGCCATCTTATTTGATTTAAAGTTCCGCAATTTGCTAGCCTTGAACATTATAAGTTAAATTTGTGTCAGGAAGACTGGATTAGTACAACACGATGCCGCATGGGCATCATAAATTTGGCACTGGAAGACTCAGGCTTAAATTGCTGAATGGTGACAGCGACCCTTTTTTTCTGAACACATTGTATTCATCCCAGTTTTGCTCATGAAACTTTATTACTGGTTTATTCGTCAAAGGTCCTCCTCCTTTCACCCTCGGTGCAACCCGAGGAAGAGCACAAACAATATTCAGATCTGCATGTACACATAAAGTTTTGTGATATGTTTTCTGATGCAGCACCAGTATAAATCTATGCTTTTACAGGAAATCAGTCTTTTTCACTTTAGGTTATTCATTTACTCTTCTTCTATAAGATAGGAGTTTATAGTGTACCTATTTTAAGCAATTGTGGGAGTATTTGCAGCAGCTTTTTAACATGCAGAGGGAAAAAAAACATCTGACCTTCACTCTACAAGACTCTTGTGTTTGTGTTGGAATTGAAGAGAGCCTGAGAATTAAATTTAAAAAGTCTGTTGAACTCAACTTGGATGTGGTCATAAATCATAGGCAATATTTCTTGGAACAAGCAAAATCCAAGATGAAATGCTAAAGGCCACATAATTAAACCTAAAAACTGTAAAATCACAAAACCTCTGCCTTATTTCTGTTCTGAAGCTCTGCAGGGTAAGGTCTGTATTTTTTTTCTTGGCAGCAGGGAGTCAAAGGTACTGAAAAGAAAACGCAGTCATATTTAGGTAAGAAAAAGTAACTCAGCAATAGCTCTGTTGTTCTACTGACATAACTACTGGTGCCACAGTGACACACTGAATATAACACTGAATAGTGGTTTGCAGCAAAAGAAGGGGAAAAGACAGTACGGTAAACAGCTGTGATGATCCAGCACAGCTGGATGAATACCACTGGGTAGTTTACTCAGTGCTCATTTTCCTGCACAGACAGTGTGTTTTGTCTGTACAGTTAAGCTTTTCTTCTCCCAGAGGTTGCCTGTTTGCCAGGCTGCAGGTCTCTTTGGATTCCTCTGAGAAGCAGCTGCAAGAACCTTGAACATCTTCAAGTAATTAAGATGAAATGACCCAAACAATCTAATCCGAGGTGCAACTAAAAGTATTCATAGCTAGAGCCAACTTTCAACATGCGAACATACTGTTTGCTCCAAAACTTCCAACTGTGCGATGATGACAGTATTTCATTTAGCTGATTATTTGCCTACAGAATGGTGTAAAGATGGTACATCTGCACAAATACAAGAATTCTTAAAAGCGATTGTTTCCCAACAAATCGAAACATTGCATGCTAGTAACTAAACGCTGTTGCAGATGTTGTCTTGAACGTGCTCATCGTAAAAATGTTTAATCAAATGAACATAAGTCTTATCAGATATTTGAAGTCTTTAAAGAACTATTCAATATCCTCCATGAATGATTTTAATAGAGTGAGTCATATTTCAGGTGGCCTGCTTTTCAGATTGTATCACTGCTCAACATTTGTCACCTGTCAAATTATTTTCCCCCTGCATGTCATGTTCATTTGTCAAAACAGCGCTGTTCAAAGTTGCCTACTGCTTCACGTCCAACTAAATCAGATTTTTTTGGGGGGGGGATTTTTATTTGGATGTCATATTTATGGTAATGATACAATAATGGAATTGTGCACAATTTTAAATGCAATTTATCTAAGTCTTAACATATTTAAGCAAATATCGGGACTAATGGTGGGAACATAAAGTGAGAATAAACAGTTGAATTTTTTAGAGGGAACACATTTAATACGCCATCATGCAGTAATCCTGCAGAACCAGCTGCTGCACAGAGCAGCCTTTGCTGAATATGAGTCTCCTGCCAAAAAAAAGAAACAGTTGTAGTCTTGTTCAGGTTGAAGGCAAAATAAAAATAATTGCTTTCAAAAGCCAAGTTACCTGAATTTTGGAGGAACGTTTAACCTTTTCACGTTAATGAGAGCTGGACTTGGCCAGAGTCCAGACCACCAGAAGCAGTTCCCATGCTAGAGACTTACCGCTGCCTCTTATCAGGGTTTTAACGCATTAATATTTCTACGGGGTCTGATCAATGCCAGTGAAACCATTTTTTTTATCATTCTTGCAGCTATGTAGACAACATCTGAGTTATGGTTGGTGAATCCGATGCACATCTATTCTTCCTTCCTGACAGTTTTATGGAACTCATTATCCGCTTTGTGGCCATGGCTGTGAATGGAGGACCTGTGTGGGTTTTATGTGTAGCCAGTAGCTCCTCCACTGACCACATTTAATGTCCTCTCTGAAACAAAAAAAAAAAGGGGGGGGGGGGTCAAGGGGGTGCATCCAAGCTCCTCTGATAACAGCAGCAAGTTCTACTACACACAGAGTGCCAATGCAGATGTGAGGGTGAGGGAGCAGACCGAGAGCCAGACCAAAGTTTTATTTACCTCAGGTGCTATGGCTCATTATAATGGTGTTAATGAGGAGCAGATGCAGCTGAGTGAAGAAGGAGAAGGGGAGGGGCTATAGGAGCAAGGTGCTGCTTGTCCAGGGTAAGCCTACATGGAGGTCTGTCTAGAGATCCCCAAATCCCCCTCTCAGTGCCACAAAAACAGCCTTTCTTCATGTGTTAATATCTACTCAGCAAGTGCTATTAGCAAACACTGAGAATTGCCTACCACAGTGATTTAACACATCCATCTAAACCTTGGCTATGCTGAAAGGTTATGTGGGTGTTACTGTAGTCATAAATGATTCCTTTGAAAACCCCTCTTGTTTCATCTATGTAATGCTATTAGGGCTTTTGAGTTCAAATCCAGCGTTCTTTTATGCACTGGATTTTACTTCTAATTAACCATAATTAAAAATAGCCACAAATAGATTGATATCAAAAGCCTTTATAGACCTGTGTTGTTATGAAAATACAACAGCACTAATGATGCATATCGCAGCACAAAGGAAAGGATTATAACGTACGCAGGTTTTGGTCACTAAGTAGTCACTGAAGAACAAATATGAGTCAGTCAACAGCCAGTCTGGGAAGCCATCAGCTATGCTAACTTAGCGTCTGGGAGCAATGACCATTTTTGAGGCCCAATATTTCGATCTCTGTCTGCCTGTCACTATTTAAGAAAACAGATAAATGCAAAAATGCAAATAAAATGTTGTCTAAACCTTTTATACAAATGTCAGTCCTCCATGGATCGCCACACTGTCTATTTCCTTGCATGCAGTTAAAGCCGCCTCAAATGCTGTTGGCCAAATGGAAATGGAAATTGACTGCAAATGGAAACAAGAAGAGACTGAGCGGAAAAGATTTCCAGCCTAATGCATTGTTTGCTCCTGGAACTGTAAGTTAAAAAGCTAAAAACTACTGTGCTCAGCTGTTTCAAGAGCATTTTGTAAAAATGAAACTGCATCCATCCATCAATTCATCCATTCTTAAGCAGTTTAGAGTTGCAGGTATAACATTATTTACTTCAATAAACTTGTGAATTGGGCACCTGACTTTTTGTGTGTGTGTGTGTGTGTGTTATGTGTAACACGAAGTATTATAGAGGTTATTATCATGTCTGAGCACATATTTGGGAAGGAAAGAGAACACACTATCTTTTGTTTCACAGTTTCAAAAAGAAAATAGTCATTAATATTCTCAAGTCAGAAAGGTATCACACTACCTTTGAATTTTTTTAAAACTTAAAATATATATATATATATATATATATATATATAAAATAGCTTAAAAATAGCTTTCAAAGTAAGTTGGACTCCAAAATTACAAATAAGGAAAAATAGCCATGCTACTGTGCTAAGTAACATGCTCCATTGTAACAATAAACATGGGTAGTGTAGTTTATCGTTGGTCTTATGTACATTCATTCTGGTGTTGCAAAAATGCTCAGTGGAGCTCCAAATATGTAGTTATTAGCTTAAAATAGTCCAAAATAAATACACTATTTACTCTTGACTGAGTAACCTATTAGCAAAGGTACACCCTCAGCTGTTTCAGGTAGAAACTGGGCATTTAAAAAAAGAAAAAAAAGGTATATTTGTGAATTTGTGATCCTACAGAAACGACTGGACTTGAAGCTTGGAAAGTGCCACAGACAGTCCAAAAGAATATAAGACAGAAGAACACAGTTTTGTTGATAATAGTATAAGTAATATATTTCCAGCCAAACATCTTAAAAATGCTTTTGCATATTTCTTTTTATATTTGGCTTGTAATTTGATTACATTTATCATAATAAGCAACTAAACAATATAGGGCAAAGAAGAGTCTGCACTAAGTCAATATTACCACACTATTCAAACAACAAGTTCCATTTCTAACAAAATTCTGAAACTATCAATAAGCTTTTCCTATCTAAAAATACACTTTCATAAATCAGTGATATGACCGTTTATCCCAACATTAATGCCTCTCTGGAATGTGTCAGTAAAGAGAAATGCAGCCCTCTGTTGGTGTCAAGCCTCTATACTCTGCTGACAATGGAATGGCTTCAGCTTTGAGTTTGCCATTGTGTCTTCTTCACTGAATGAGCGCTGGCAGTAATGATCTCCATGAGCCCCCTGTGCGTGTCAGTGGTGGACCATAACAGTCTTTATTCACCATGAAACCTCCACTGGGAGCATCTCATGGTCCCCAGGACAACAATGCTGGCAGCCAAGCCCACAGTCCGCTTTACGTTTTTATGGGCTTGGCCTTCCCTCTGCTATTGAGGCAAATGCAGGCTATCAAACAAAACAATTTATGACCCAGCCTGGTTTTGACCTTGGGCCTCCTGAGATGCCATTGCTCAAAAAAATGTAGAAACCCCATGAATGGAAGCGTGTTTATATTTATGAAGACATGAACTGATTTCTTTATTTTGGATAACATGAGAACATTTTGCCCAGAAAATATGACTGTTTTGCTCCAAGTTGCTGCACAGGATGGCTCCTGTTCAACATGCATGGATTTTTTAATTTATTTATTTTACTGTCTGACATCAGATATTTCTCTGGCATGAGTTGTTTCTTCTTTTTTTGAGTTTCTGATGCAGCACTGATCTGGCTGATAGCTTCTGGTTTGTTTGAGTAGTTGGGCTGAATTCTTTCTTTACTGGAGGGATGTGCCTTGTCTTCATCGGCCAGCTCATGTCAGATTTCTGTTTCCCCCCCCCCACCTTGTTGAAAAGCTTTGTTTTTTGTAGCTCCAGTTGTTTATGGTGCATACTTCCTAGAGAGCAGAATTTGAAATCTGGCTTCTTTTTGCCAGTGTCCCAGTGGTCATCATGTAAAAAATAAATCCCACATGAAACACCCATGTTTAAAAAGATATTTTGAAAGAAGGAAATGCAGTTTCAATCTGATATGTAATGGAAATGCCCAGAAACACAGTGTATACAGTGAAAGAAAACAAAACCAGCCATAAACCAGAAGTTTTATGCATAAAATCAAAGGTCGAAAAACTTTAGATAGACTTTCTGGCTGGATCTGTATCACTTGGACTTGAAACATTGTGCTGGCCTTTGTTACATCACAGATTGTTACATGCAGATTTTATTAAAAAGACTAGCTCACTTTTCATTGCAAGAGAACATCTTTCTTCCGAATATCTGTACACGTGTCAGCTGGATTCTTCAATGTGATGTAGAGAGTGACCAAGAAGCATGAATGATACAAGATGAAAGAACAGCTTTCCATTTCTGTATGTTATATGGATTCTTCTCACGCAATTCCCTCAGAGACAAGGGGGTTCAGTAATCTGTATCCTTTAGTGAGAGAACCCCATGGAGATGCATTAAAGAGATAAATTGGTATCATCCCCGGTGTGACACACTCCTCATCTGTCTCTGCTTGCCTCCATTGATCACAATTTATTTTATTTGTGTTGTTTCATTATTAGGCGGAAGAAAAGCATTGCATTAATAAAGCCCTGATTATAAAGTTAAACAGAAATGCTATACTGTTAGACAGGAAGCTGGGGTTTAAGCACAAAGCTCCGGCACGCCTGCCCTTGTATCTTCTTACACAATAAACTGAGATCGCATGCGGCACTGATCATTCACTGCAGATTTAATTTATTTCTTAACGATTATCCGGCTCTGGAGTGGACACACTTCTCTGAATAGATCACTGAAACCCTACATTTCCCAGTAGCCCTGTCATATTTGTGAGACAAAGCACTGAGCTGGACTGATTCAAGTAATTTAATTGATATACCTTAATACAAAAACAAAAAAAGACTTGCTCAGGTTTATTGTTTGCATATGCAAAATTAACACCTGAAAGATTTCAGAGTCATAAAACTCCAGTGAACCAACAGAGAGGTTATTTGGTTTAGATCACTGTGAACAAATCTGTACATGTCTAGGCTCTTTTTTACATTGGGAAAAGAATTTTTGCAGTCAGTATGTCAACAATCATAAATATTTAAATTAGTAGTTTTAGAATCCCTCACATAAGTAAAAAGAGAAAACTTCAAAAAAGCATATGATACTCTGCAAAAGTGGGCGTCTTTTATAAATTATTAGAATTTGCTGGAAATCTAAAATCAAATATTTTACAGGTTTCAATCATCCCTTGTGAGCATAACTGGGCTTATGAAGTTTTCTCATAACTGTCAAATTGGTTAATATTTAAAACTGGTAAGTAAAAAACTTGCAAGAAAAAAAAAAGAAAAGAAATGACATATTTCTCTCCAGGTTTAGAAGATGTGAAGTTGGAGAATTTGAGCAAAGTCAAGTCATGCCAAGATTCCCACATTTAACCTGCTGGCTGTATCCCAGGATAACTGTTGTGATAAATAGGCTGATGATAATTTCTAACAATATCAAGGAATGGTACCATGCTCCAGGGGTGTAATTAAAATAATTGCAATATTTAGAAAGATTGGACATCTTCTGTGAATGCTGGTTGTGTTTTTTTGAGGAGGCCGCCAGTAACAACAATGTGGTAAAGAGCTGGCCCTTGTGCTGTGTGCCCTCACTGTATGTCAAGAGGTGATGTGGTATTGTGCTGACAGCATGATATTTCAACACCCTTTTAGAGTGGCTTGACTTAATATTCTTCCTTATGAGCCAATCCATTTGACAATAAACATGCTCAAACTCACAGCAACCTGGGCTTGGACTGATTTCTTTATTTCTGTTCAGTTTTAGTGGTCACTTGGGCTCAGAGACCAGTTTCCAGTCTTCACAGAGAAACAGTCAAGTCAAACAGCCTGACACATCAAGGGGTCTATGGGGGAAAAAAACAGGTACAGTGTGGAAAAATTTAAATAATTTTGGTGTCTCAAGGGTGTTTTTCAAATTGAGTTATAAAACAGGGGTCTCAAATGAGGAACACCAGCCCGTCACGAGTAAGGGGGAGGAATGCATCCACTGGGCTCAGTGATGAAAAATGTTCAGTCCCAGTTCAGTTTGAATTTTAACTATGAACCTCAAAAAAAAAGAACAAAATAACTAGCAAGTTATATAAGATCATATACGATCTTAAGTCTTGACGTGGAATATGGATGTAGGAGGGTGGAAACTAATTCAGTCCTGATGCTTATAAACAACCAAACAAGCAACCAAACAAACAGGAACACAGAGATACACAACAGTCAAAAGGTGAAGCCATAAAGGCATGTTAACATTTTCCATAGAGGAAAAGTTATTTGGGACTGGATGTAAGAGGAATTTGTTTGGGGTAAGAATATATAAGTATAAGAAGTAAAATTAAAGTCACAGGGAAAAAAATAACACATACCTGATTGAATAAGACTGCATGATAATCTACAAATACATACGGACACAAAACATTATACAATTAGGTTTACTGATGATGCATGTTGTGTAATGGGTTATATTTAGGCCACATAGTGTGCAATCATGCTAGCAAAATTTATAGATTAGAGCAAATGCAATGCAAAAACAAATTTTCTATCTCAAGCTTATCCATCCATCCATCCATCCATTTTCCTCCACTTATCCAGCTGAGTTTTGCAGAGGAGTTGGAGCCTCTGGTAGAGAGCAAGAGGTGGGGTACATCCAGGACATGTCAAACTTTGTTCAGTTCAGAATATGTATAGAGATAAAGCTGTTCTATTCTAAACTGTGGGCATCATATGTGCCTAAATCTTTAGACTACCATGTTACGCCGATTGGTATTCTCATTCTTAAACATGTAATACTGCAAATGTTAATTTCTGGGGAAAAAAAGCATTGCATGTTCAGCTGAAAATAATCGCTAAGATATCCACTAATTGTGTTTTTTATGCAATTAACTGGTCTCATCACTTCTTTGGCAACATAAACTATTACAGTCCATTTGCTTTAGAGGCTCACATGCTTTTTTTTAAATAATGTGAACTTTCTTACATGGCAGTGTGAAATGACATTCACTCCACACAGCACAGGTCACCCATGAATTTGCAGTATTTATATTGCTGTAAACTGCACATCACAACAGTCACTGGAAGCTGTTTTCACATTCTCCAATCTCAGCTAACAAGCCAACAGGTATAATTTGAACCAAATAAAACGTGTGATATAATGGTAACATGCCCTGTGAGATTTGGTTGTGAATGTGTGGCAGCCTGAGTGTGACAGAACTGGAATGGGGCGCTGTGGATGCCGAGATGTCATGTGCTACACACCCTCGTACAGCAGGAGCTCCTGTTAAGGTTATTTTTACCCCAGCACCTGGAGGTGTTACAGACCTGCTCCGACCTGCACATTCTTTTCCCTCAGCACAATCAGGTGTGAGAGCAAGTGATCTTCATTCACTGCAATTAAGATTCTGCCGTCATCTTCTCCTGGTACACAATTACTGCTCTGCTGCTGTTTGCTCTAATTGCTCTTTCTGCAGGGATTGGTGGGAAGCCAGTGATTGTGATGGGAAGGGGATTATCTGCTTTCCTTTACTCTAGCCCCTTAAAAAAATTCATCTGTAAACTCCCCGGTGTAATTACCAAGCCTCATGATTAATTGTCTATTGAAATTAGCGCTGGTCTAGCTTTCATTTTTACTGCCACGAATATTAATTTATGTTAACTCTCCCCTTTCTTTTTTTTCACCCTTTCTAAGGCACATCTTTTGAATATTCATCGAGGTCTTGAAAAATGGGCACAAGCCAGTATTTTGACTTGGAGAACTGACACTTGGCTATCACAAAAGAAGCATATCTGGAATTAAAAGATGTTCTTTTGGACCATTAATAATATTTACAGGAGGTCGACAGGTGAGGAAAGCGAGGTCTTATTTAAATCACGTCTCATCTGTTAGTCAAGAGGTGTCAGAGAATATGCAAAGCAGCGGCCCGGCTTTTGTTTTCCTTTGGAGAGGGAAGAATTGTCACATTTAATTCAGTTTGTATTTGTTTAACCCTTGTGAGAAATGACAAGTTGAATAAGTGCCATATAATCACATTCTGCATATTTTCACGCCATAATGTATAGATCTCAATGTCACCTTGAATAAAACATGCACCAGAGGAATACATTTGGGTAATATGGAAATTTACACTATGGTCTGAATCAGATTAACATTTTAATATCTCCATACTCTATCAAGCAGTGAGGACTCCCATCAGGATGGAACATAGTTATGCACACTTGTGGGTGCAAAACTGCTACGAGTCAACATCAACTGAAAACACTTCAATTCTACTTATAACATGCTTTAATTGCATTTAGTTGTGTGCATCATCCCCTTCATTTGGGGCTTATGTTCTTCGGATAAAGAACTTTTTGTGAATTAACTGAATTTTTTATCATTTTGACATGTGTGTCACCTGTGAGATGGTTAACCAAACTTTGCATTCTAATGTTATTCAGCTTGTTGGTGTATGTATGCATGCTTTGGTGGCATTTTTTAAACATTTGGACATGACGAAGATCCACTGGGAGATCTCTGCATTTAAGTAGGAGTCAAGTACAACAAATCAAAGTCCTACATATGTAGCCAAACTTCCTTTCATCCTCATTAAAGCTCCACTGTTTTTCAAATATATGTGAAAACATATATAAGAGCCACATTACTGCAACAGCTGGCCCGTTTGTTCATTACAGTTAACACAGGCACAGTATAAAAAATAATACACTGTCCAGGAATGAAAGGACAGAGTGACACAAAGTTTTGGTCTTTTTGATGCAATTTGTTGACAATGACAAACACATATAACAACATCAAACCAATTTTTTCTGCCTGTTTATGTGGTGATGTACGGTGTTTTGTCTTCGTCTCAGTTCATTCACTCTCTCTCTCTAGTCACATTCGCTCTATCATCTTTGTCCACCTGTACACTAAAAATCCAGTCGACCTTCATCCTGCCTTGTTCAATCCACATTCAGATAAAAGGATCACACCAGGCAGATCAAACTAATGTCTTCCCCCCTCAGCATCTCTGAACAGCCGCTGAATAAAATTGCAGCTGCTGTGAAACGGCTGTGACATAACTTGATCCACGCAATGACGGCACACACCGCAGCTTGCTCTCTGCAATATATCAGTGCCAGGAAACAGTGGACGTGGAGACACGCTGATTGAATCAGTGGCCCTGGGGGAGAGTACCAAACCAGAAGCAAACACACAAGAACCCCTTTAACTGTATCTGCTGTAACAATGTTTAAGGAGTTAGAGGTCATTCATTCAACTTCCTCCTGACTAAGCACACAAAAGAGTAAATGCAATGTAGAACATTTTTACTGTCTTCAAGTGGAATTCAAACCACACTAAAGCAACCGAGAATTCATGGTAAAGCCACAGAACTAACTGCGTTACACTGTATTCTGCTTTTACTAAGTATCCTAACCTATGGTGCACCATTAAATGTGTGAATAATTCAAATGAAGCACTTAAAAGTTATTTTGATAAGCACAGACTCACCCTGAAGAAGTTCAAACTTGACTGTTCATCGTAGTGTTTTTAAAGCGATTTGATTTACAAAAACTGCACTTAGGATTTATTTTCTGTGGGTATAAACAATTCGGTATTTATGACTGTCACCCTATGCTCCAGTCTTTATGTCTTTATGAGTCACCAACTATTATGCGTTTCACTGTACTGAGACATATTATCATTCTCCAAGGATAAATGACCAATAACTTTGACAAATGACAGTAAAACCGCCTTAAGAGAGCGCTAATAGGAATCAGAGTTCCATGTTTGACAGGTTATGTTATGGAGTTCAGCATTTTTAACAAGAATGTTACAATAATAGCTAATAAAAGAGTGGGATTGTAAGACTGACAAAGGTATTTGGTTTTAGATTTAGCTGCTCAGGGAGTAATAAAATTGTTTGAAATCTTGGCTGCCACTGACTGTGAAGGGACCGCACAGTCACACCACAATGATCATGTGGGGTTTTTTTCCCAATAGAAGGTAAAATGAGTACCAATGAATGATTCATGTCATGTATTTTTACTTTTATGATGAGAGGTAATACAGCTGCAGAGATTTGAATGAAAGCTGATGTTTCATTTCAACATTTCAAATCACTTTTGCCCCTTTTTGACTCATGCAATATAACAAATAGCAGTAAAAAGAAAAAACAAAGGAAATGTTGTGCACTACTGTACTGCTCTCAGTTCATGCAGCTGAACACTGTAAATTTTACTGCAACTGGGTAACAAACTATCATAACAGCAAGCAAGTAAGTTATACATAAAATAAGTAAGTGTTGTTATAGATTACAGCAGGTATACAAAAAAGTTTTATATTGACTTATTTGTCATTTTTTCTACATTTGATTCTACAAAGCTATTTGCAATGTGTTTTTCATTTAACTCTTCACATAGAATCATACACCACGCAAGGTGTTCACCTGCCAGCGGTTTGGTGCTTGCCAAAGTCCTCTCAGTGGGTAGAGGGGTAGTGGATTGCACTGCCAACCCTTTGATCCTGCAGTTAATATTTTCATGTGAGGTTGCATGAGTTTATCTTATTTATATGTGATAATGAATGTCTTTTAAGATTTTTTTTTAAGGTCATTGTTTTACCCTTTTATTTTAATGAAATTCTGAACATTAGTTCTAATTAGCTGATGAATTCTTATATTATATCCTAATAATATATTTTGTAGGATCACAGTGGCCTTTGACTTTTGACCACCAGATCTTAATAAGGTCATCCTTGAGTCGAGGTGAACATTTGAGCTAAATGTGGAAAAACTCCCTCAAGGCATTCACGTGAATGAGATAAACAACCTAGCTGTCACCAGCAAGACTGAATTGTAATTTATGGAGATGTTCTCTGAGAAATGAGATGTTGATGTAATAAATAATACAACACAGACATTTGTTTTATATCATGTAGTTCCCAAATCCAATTAAATTAGTTTTAAAAATCTGATTTATTTTATTGGCCAAGTGGACACTACCTGCACTGTGCCATAGTGCATCTCTCTGAGAATATGAGGTTATTAAACTGTTCCCTCATATGCTAATTTGTTAATTAAAGTGTCTTTGTCTCAGAAGAAATAAGCGATTTAAAAGAAGTATTCTCATTTGGGATATTACAGTTGATAGTGACTGTACATCAGTGATGTTTCTGTACCTGTGTCTTTTGGCTGCGATCAAGGGCGAGTGACTAATTTTCCTTACGGGTGTTCGAGTTCACCGCTCCTAAAGAGAAAGCAGGCCCATCCCATCTTCTGCACCACTGTGACCCTGATCCTCTCTAGAGTTCCTATGCTCCACAGTAACCTGTGTTGCTATAGTTACCCTTTCCCGGCTACTTTGTAAGGTCACCAGCTCTGGTGAGCTCTCCCCTCAGAGAGCAGGCATAACTAATGTCCTGCAGGTTCAGGCTTGATGTAAATAGTCTGAGTTGACAGCCTACTGTACAAATACTCAATTACATCTGCTTAAAGGAAATGATTTGTTGTAAGAGAGAGAGCACTCAACTTCTGTGACATCAACGTTGCCAGGGCAACAGCAGCTGATTGCGCAGGCTGGAATTAGGTATTGATCAGAAGGGGGGGCCCGGCGCCAGTGAGGGACTGGAAGCGATCCGCCGCTACGATTTACAGAGGATGGGGGTGGGGGTGAACCTGCACACTTCGCCCCAGCTCAGAGAGCTGAAAACCCCTCAGGAACCAATTTACACACCGCTACAGTGCAATATCTGCAGCAGTCAATAATGGAAATCTGATGCCCCCTCTGCCATCAATGTGACCGCTCCTCTCCCTCTCGTTAGTGCACCTTGAAAGTTCTAGGCCAATCCATAGGCACGGTAGATCTTTCCAGTGGAGCAGGAATATTTTGACTTTGGTATTCTGTCTAATTACACCTCTAAATAAAGCTTCAGCCATAAACATGGTCTTTCCTGTGTTGTCCTCTTCAACTTAATCCTTATTTAATTTAATCACTATTAGATCAAATTCATCCTCCTTTTTATGATATCTCTGTTTACTCTTTCCACTCATCTAATTATCAGCAGCTAGTGTTTATTGTGTGGCTCCTGCTGATATACACGTGATTCAGAAATGCATCTTTACCTAATCAATTCAAAGTGTCTTACTATGGGTTTCACATGGCTTTTATTTTGTACAGTTAAGAGCATTTTGAAAGAATAAAGATGTTTTCTAATCTTGTGAATGATTAGCCCTGTAAAACCATTCCTAAAATGTGCTTTTGATTTGATTGTATCACAGCTATTTCATATTTTTTGAAACAGTGGAAGAAATCATCAGAGGAAAAAAAAAAAAGACACTCCATATCTAAATCTGTTTTAGTGCTGAAAATGGACAAGTGATAACACTGTGGTTAGGGCTGAATTAAAAATAGTCTGTTTTACTGTATTTGAATTTGTTCATCTCGTGTTTGTGTGGATTATCTGCTCAGTTTGTCTTCACATTAAATATGGAGTTAACTATCAGCATAAAAGGAACTGGCCTTAAAAGAAAGCACTGCATGGACCTAGTTTTCTTTTAACAAATGATGTGTCAAACTTGAACTTGTATCTACCAGACAAACTGTAAACTTCCTTAACATGAGCGGCAGATGTTTGTAAGTAGAGAAATCGAGACAGGCTACATCAAACACACAGTACTGTGGTTTGACAAAATGTGTTTTGCATGAAGCACCTAGGAGCAGCTGTGGAAGCCTGACTGCTAAGGCCTGATTTTCCTGCAGAGAATTTCTGTCAAAAAGTAGCTCAGTCCATCCACACCACTGGGTAGACATGGAATAACTGAGTGGTAATGCACCACTATGTCTATAGACCCAATCGCTTTCTTGGAAGGAAAAACTCCCTCTCCTGGCAGTGCTCTGCAGTGCACGCCACAGTGTGAAGTAACACCCTGTGACATCTGAGGATGCTTAACCCTACAGGGCACATGGTGGCCAAATTTTCTCTATCCTCCACTGGAGACTACTGTGGTGTAAAAAAGAGAGCTGTCGCTTTTACATTACACAGACCTAGGACATGTCAACATATTGTCTCATCACAGGAACTGATTATAGAATATATTTGCTATAATGTGATATATGCATATTAAAGTAAACTCTCAAAAGCAACAGAGATGGGCTCTTTAATAGAATCCAGCTATCATCGAGAGTAAATTCCAAGACCTCGATGTAATGGAAAAAATTCCTGTCTGATCTTCCCAAAGCTTTTGTCAGGAATCTGAGAAGCTGCTGGCTGCAGTTGTTGGACTGTGAGCCTGGTCTGCAGTCACAGGGGTGTTATGGGTAGTTAACCATCTAGGGGAAGAGGGCACGCTTACATTTGCTCCCTGATGGCAACAAAATTATGGCGCTATCACCAGAAAAGACAGACAGAAGAAATTGAACCATTGTATGACATAAACTACAACGCTGGGATGACATCTGAAATTTGATGTGAGATGAATGGTGCTTGATTGGAATTCTCACATTCGCATGCAGAGAACTGAGACTCTAATCTAGAAAACAGCCTGAAAAAAACAAGTCTTTATTATACAATATGAACACTTTAGTTTGTGCATATTTGTTTAACAACATGTGTGTCTGAATGCCAAAGCAGCTATTAATTTTCTTCCGTTTGCATAGTATTATTATACATTGGCTGGCGCTGCCAATCTAATATGTTGTACATCTTTTTTGTCTCATTCCTTATACTTGATTCAATGTCATCTCTTTGTTGTCTCAAAATGCAATCAATGAAGGTCTTCCTACCCCATCTACTGAAAGTCAAACCCAACCTATCCTGGGCCGCTCTGAGCTGTTCTGTCAAATCTTAGAATCAAGCCCATATTTCTTGAAGTCATGTTGTGCTAGTCCTCACTCTAGTTTGTGTGTGCTCTCGCACCTAATATACAAAAGATCTATTGAAATATGCATGAGACCCATGATGCTTGCACTAAAAATACACTCAAATAGGGAATACATTGACAGCTCTGTTATTGAGCTCTCCTTGAGTTTTCTCTGTCACGGCAGCCATAGATCGCTCTCAGGGCTCATGTATTATCAAAACGATGCAACACCTCTCTCTCAGTTTCCCTCTGACACACTCACAATTTATCTCCCACTCTCCCTGCTCACCGTCTTTCTATCTATGCCTGGCAAGTAGATGCAAATGGACCATCAAACACTAGTTAATTTTTTTTTCTGACTGACAAAGCTAATGTAATATTAAAATATATAACCAGCTTAGAATGAAAAAATAAAGATGGAAATATTGAGTTTGTCATATGTTTTTATCGTGACAAGTGTTCAAAAATATAATGATGTAAATGACTGTGAAAGTACTTTTAAAGCCTAACATACCACACATCAATGTACCTCTAACAATAACCTGAACAACAATTACCACAATCTGATTTTTTAATTTTTTTTAGAATTTCATAAAGCCTTGCACACATTTAAAGCATAGGAAAAATACAAAAATGTAAATAGTTAAGTAAAAATTTAAAAACTAACTAAGTAGCAGCCCGCCGGTGCTAATCAAATGCACTGGATTAACTGATCATTAGCAAGTGTGACTACCTCTATAAAAGAAATTTTGGCAGTTTGCAGGTCAGTTTTTTGACAATTATCCCAAGCACAGAAGCAAATCTACACCAGAAAAAGAAAAGAATCAAGGTGCTGCAATGGACCAGTCAAAGTTCAGACTTCAACCTGACTGAAATGTTGTAGTGAGTTAAGAGAGCTGTGCATAAATGAATGCCATCAAACCATAATGAACTGAAGTAATGCTGTAAAACAGAGTGAGCCAACATTTTTTCACAACAATAAGAGAGACTGATAGAGATATACAGATTAGTATTAGTATTAGTCAAATTAGTTAAAGTTATTGCTGCAAAAATGTGTTCTTTAAGCTAGAGAATCATGGCCTGCACTCAGCTTTTCACATGAAAAAAACCTTTCTTGCATGACTTTATATCGTAGGATGTCAGCAGAAAAATTAGAAAAAGAACTGGTACTCCTCAACCTCCTTGTGTTCCCGTTTCCTGATGTTGCTATCACTCAGTAATTTTTATATATATTTACAGAGCATTAACTGTTTAGGCTTAGATAATGATCAGAATTATTACATCATCTGCTTAGATTAACATGGTTTGATTGTCTCCAGTAGTGCAATATGTTGTCTCACATAATCAACCAGCCATCTTTGACAAATAAATCCAGTCTTAGGTAGATTTATTAGCTGTTTTTTTTTGGGTTGGTTGGTTGGTTGGTTTTTTCATGTTGAAGATATAAGTTTATAGTCTGCTTTGAAAAAATATAAAATGTCCAATAGGCTGAGTAATCTGTAAGATTTTTACCTGTCTTTGTTTTACTATAATAACAGCAAAGCTCCAAGTCACTCTTCCAATGCTTAGCTAGCTAATCCTCAGTTGTAAGCTTTACAAAGATGCCTTTCATTAACAGATAAGATTTCCTAAATGGTTAACTGTTGAAAAACCTGCATTGTCTAGTTTGAGCATCATCACAAAGATCCTGTGAAAATAAATAAATACATAAATAAATAAATAAATTACCTGAAGAAGTTGCTTTTTCATTCTGTCCTCTTTTTTTAAACCTCTTTTGATTTTGTAAAGCTGCCTGCAGTAGTACAGTATTTGTCCATGTACCATAAGTTAAATAGCCTAAAAATGCATTATTTGTTATGACCCTGAAGCTTTGTAAACCTGTCATGTAAACAAATATGTTTAAACCTTTACAGTGTAACACTGTTTATTAGTCACTTATATGAACTGAACCATAAACAATACTTGGTAATTGCCATCTCTTTTTAAAAAAAGCCCAACGCACCAAGTGAATGAACGTGAGAGCAGTTTAACCAACACCTTCAGTGTTCTTCCAACAATTATTTCTATAATACAGTCAAGGGCTCTTTTTACTGCTCTAGATGATCTAGAGGGCAGAGTTTTATGCCACATTAGCTGCTGCTCTACCATAAAGAACATTAGGGGTTATAGAAATTGGCCACCAACATACAAAAGAGGACACTTTTTATTTGACATAAAATTACATTTTAAAAAAAGCAGAACTCAACAACCTTGTGTTATTGGTTCTGTTAAGATATTTTTTTCAATATAATCACAGTAAACTGCATGATTATCATGTCAGCTTTGACAAAGGTGGTAGTGTTTTACGTTTTAGAGTAAGGGGCCAAAATGTTAGGCATCCGTAGCAGCTACACCTCTGTAATTGGGCAGAATTTAGAAAGCCGCTATGAAATACACCCCTGCAATTTTAATAAGTTCCAGAGTCCTAGGCTCCAGGTTGCTGCTCCCAAGGTGCTGGTCTGAGTTAGCTAACATTTATCACATAAACATCCAACACCACTCCTGCTAAAGCAGACAAATGCCTTCCTGCTCTGCAATCCCTTCCACAGCCATCAGAATCAGGGCAACAAATCCAGCTTTAATAGTTATCTATGGAGTCTCTCGCATGCAATGAACACCCACATTTATTTCTCTGCTTTCTCCCGATGAGGGTAAGTGGATCAATTAGTGAAGACTACAAGTTCAGCATCTTTACACATAGTATCAATTGTTAAGTTGGGCAACAGCAGGTCCCCAGATTATCTCAGATCTGTGCCTTGCCTCGCTCCCATCCCTCCTTCTCTCCCTTCTCCAGATCCAAAGCTATCCTCATTACAAATGATCCTCTGATACACACAACCTTGGGACACACCTTCGCGCTAATGGCCTGCAGATTGATTTTTAATTAGTAACACTTTTGGATGGTGGCCAACTCAAATGGACTTTTATGAAAAACTAATCACCTTTTAGCTTTAAGCGTTGAAAGCTGTAAGTGAATGGTTTAAAGCTTTACCGGTGTTCACGTATTCACTATAAATAAAGGCTACTAATTATTCACAACCTTGCATTTGTATGAATTATAGCGGGAGCAGCCTTTCTCAAAGAAAAATCTCCACACAGAGTACAGAGATGACCTCAGAGTTCGTAAAGTTGTGTGTTGAGAGGGCAGACGTGGAGTAGATGAAAAGTGGGTCAGGTCAGATATCGTCTTAGGGTTGCTGAAAACTTTCAAGCCAACAAAATGTCAGTCCACATTAAACAAGCAGGTCAGATGAGCCCGAAACTCTGTGCCCTGTGAGTTCATCTGGCATGAGTTCATTATTAAAGCGCACCAAGCTTTTATAAACTGGGCCAATATTTATGATGGCAAAAAGAGACACAGACTACATCTGTAACATTTTAGTCCCAGATGTGCACACTGCGGTTGCAGGGTCAAGCCCGTGAAGTCTGCTACAGAGGAATACTCATCCTTCAAAATCCTGTAGGAGCTGCATTATCTCTTATTTAATTGCTTGGCATTATTATTATACTTTCCACTCTACATACAAGATCCATTCCTGTGTTTCCAGGTGGATTTGTTTTGGTTTTTTTAGGATTGTTATTTGTTGTAGTTTGACTTGACCCAGTAAAGCGTCTTTCACAGTTTGTTATCATCTGCTATGTATTCCAGGAGTATTGGTATGCAATATTTTTTTCTGCTGAATGTTTTGAGACTCAGAAGCTTTATTCATATGGCTTAAGTTTCAGGACCTTTTCTGTTTTCAAAAATTCTAAACTTTTTGGAAACTTTAAAAGATTATTGTCAAAATTTGCAGAGGTGCGCAAACAGGGATGAAATTCTGAAGCATGCCCTTTGCATAAAAAATGAAAACTGCAACGCTGCAGTATGCAATTTGTTTAAAAAAAAACATATTGCATACTACATATAGTAAGTTTAGGATTAGGGACTTTATGTGCAACAGCTGTTTAAAAACCTTGGTTTACTTTGTGTGTTGCTTGATATTTAAAGACAAGCAGCTTGTACTTGCTATTGTTTGCTTTTTTTGCCTGTGTGTGTTTTCCTTGCTGAAGGGATATTCATAGTTTCCTCGGTGCTCAGGGGTATCAAACATTTGCAGCAGCTCACACACACGCTTCCACATCTGACCTAACAATCCACTCAACAGTAATTTATTGGTGTGATCCATCATTATCATGTTTTATTATGGCCACCATTGGAGATATAATTCACAAATAGGCACACACTGTAGAGATGACAGTGAGGGAGAGGGATGTCCTTTACCTTCGTCCTCTGCCAGGAGTCTTCAGGAGTCTCTGAGGGCCTATATGCAAGAGACCCAACCTTAGAATAAGCAGGAAGGCTGGTGATCTGGGGAACAGGAGCCTGCCCTGCCTATTGCATTGTGGGCAAGCAGGACTCTCTATTAAGTGCCAGAGAGAGCGAGCAAAAGAGAAAGACAGAGAGAACACACCACAGCAACAGCAGAGCAGTGTCCGTGCCATGTCACATGACCACCTTTGTATTCAGTAGCCATAACTCACTGCTTGTGCACAGGGATTGATCCCAGGCTGGACACTCCCAGGAGAAGCCCTGGCACTCAGCGGAGTTTGATCCCTCAGATTAATGCAATAGGGATTCCAGGCCTTTGTCTCCAGCCAAACACTTAACGTCCCCGAATTTGTATCCAGCAAAGGTTGAGTCCCATGTTTATTTGGGTAATGAATTGCTGTAATTAATGCACGTATTGATTCCCCCTCAGTGTCTCTTGCAAAGGCCAGTCCGATTTCTAATTTAAAGGGAGTGGGAGTGTTAGCAGGAGGGTGAGAAAAGGGGAGGAGAGCCCAGTATAGGCAAAACAATTGCACTATGTGCTTGCTGAATGAGAGTGTAATTGTTCAATGAATCACATTTGAATACATTCAATTAAATCCTTCAAGTTGTGTGTTTGGTGTGTGCGTGTGGTGTTTTATTATTTTGGTTTCCCTCTCATGTTGTAATAAAAATGTAAATCCTTGGAGGGCATCCGAGAGCCGATGAGGACATCTGCCAAGTAGCTTCTCTGAGCTCTGGCGTCACATTAATAAGCACAATGCAATTTTCCCACACAAACAGGTAATACTACATTAGCATATAATCCCCTGGAATTATGACTATACTCATCTCCATCACTGCGCCCTCACAGAGGAATTCTGCATGCACTTTCAGAAAAACTGTGCGTGTAAGGGAATTATCTCCGCGCTTCAAGGACAGGAAGTTTTCCAGTTTGCAAAAGCTATCCAGTGATTACGCAAAAATGTGTTATTGTTTTCAGTCTGGGTAGTGCGGCACAATACATTATGTCTTCTCTTTGATCTGAGACCTTTGCATGGCTCCTTTAAATGCAGTTCATGTCCTTCCCCTTGCTGTGATGCTGTGTGGCTGTGCCCTGTGAAAACACCTGGTCACCACCGCTGTGAAATGTCTGACCACAGAACAATGAACAGCCAGCTGGTCCATCTATTATTGTTTGTTGAGGTTCACCTCAAGAATTGCATTTTCCCCCCCTGTGAATAATTACAAGAAAATGAGCCTTTGACCTTTGATGCACATTGGAAAAAAACTTTAAGGGTAATACAGTATTGTCAATGAGTGTGTATTGATCACAGCTGTAATTACAACTGCAATAATTTGCAAAAGTCTTGAGCCACCTCCCATTTTTTTATGTTTTGTTTCCAAGGAGGCAGAATTTCTTGAAATTTTTAAAGTAGTAGTCTTGAGCAGTAGTTTCAGGTCTTTCACGGTTTTTCTTTGGACATTGGCTGCTTTTTCACTCATTTTCTGTACAGTCATCTTACCTTACCATTTTCAAAGCAATGTTTTTTTGTTTGTCAGGCCACTTAACACTGACCTATGAATCATTAAAGCATAAAAAAGTCACTTAACCCAAGGGATTAACTTGTGTTGTGTCTACATATAACAGACAACTTAGCAAAGAACCAATTTTAAATGGTATCTTTTAAGCACTTTGTTACTAGCAGCCTGTTGGAAACATTTATTTCCATTTCAGAAAAGAAGGCATCAAATTTGCAGAGGAACAGTCTTTTGAAAGTCATGCCCTTGAGAAATAGGAAAAAGTCCAATGAAGATCTGAACCTGAGAGATGCATCTGGCCCTTCAATTTAAGAAGCCACTCTTAACGAAGGGAAACAGTGAGGAAATTCTGAGGTATGGCAAATTACACAAGAACTGGACTGAAAACCAGTGGCAACAGGTCTAATGGAGTGATGAATCCAAATGTCTACAGCTAACTATCATCTGGAAAGCATCTGATTGCAAACAGCTTCCTTTTTTCAGCATGACAATGATCACAGACACAGTGCAAATGTAGCGAAAGCATATCTGGATGACTGGATGAAAAAGCACACAGAGGAGTTCTATCAGTCATGGATCCCCCCCCCCCCCCCTTAACATTACTGAAGCAGTGTGGGATCATCTCAACAGGGAATGGAACAAAATATAGCCAACATCCAAAGAAGAGCTTTGAACGTCCTTCAGGAAGCCTGGAGAACTATTCCTGAAGACTAAATTACTCGAAGCTTTCCTAAGAGAGTTCACACTGTGTTGAAGAAAAAGGTGGTTAAACCAAATGTTGACTTTTAAGTCTTAGAAAACTCTGTTGTTGCCTTTTATACTCTATTCCCATGTATGTTTGCATGTTTTAATAAACGACTGCACCTGTGTCCAATTTACCTGGAAAATAATAAAGAAATGAGGGGTGATTCAAGACTTTGCCACAGTACTGCAAACATATTTACCATTTACCAGTTTTACCATTTAAGAGATGTTGAATGCAGCGTAATAAAAAAGTGTGTAATGTTTTGTGTAATATCAGTGCAATATTCTAATCATTAATGTAGTCCATTAGATTTCTTCCAGCTTACCATTACGTGTGATATTTAAATTGGTTTGATATTTCAGGAGAGCAGTGATTGTGTGAAGACCAACAATGTAACAGATCTGCTTATTCAACTCATTAATAATACACTTTAACTAAATCATAGCCAGCAGTTCAGTCTATTACTCGGTTTTCGCGATTCTAACAACAGTGATGATGAATAATGATTCATTCTAGCATCCTAGATTTTCTGAGAACCTATGGCATGCCTTATTAAAGACAAAATAGGTAGAAGACTAATTAAGCTGACCAAAAAGGAATGACGGCATGCCCAACTGCCAGAGCCAAGTAAGGGCTTGAAAAATGGCTTCGCTGCAATTTCAATTAATCAGTTGTATTTTGCTTAATTTTGTTTGACGTTGGCAGAGGAAACGTCCTCTGGGAGTATCTGTCCTTTGACCACTAATGCTTTAGTAATTCTTCCATCAGTAGAACCCATGATTGAAACAATCAAGTGTGTGTGTGTGTGTGTGTGTGTGTGTGTGTGTGTGTGTGTGTGTGTGTGTGTTATCTGGCTTCATGGACAGATAGAGCTGGGTGTCATCTGCATAGCAGTGAAAATGTATACTATGTCTTCTAATGATACTACCTAGGGGAAGCATGTATAATGTAAACAGAATTGGTCCTAGCACTGAGCCCTGTGGAACATCATAATTGACCTTAGTGT
>VVHJ01031929.1:58832-83907 GCA_015107715.1 Tylochromis polylepis
TGTGTGTGTGTGTGCACTTTCACTGAGGGCAGTATTTGTGCGCATGTCCCTCCATGTATACCTGTTTTTTAGCTTACATACAGTGTTGAGTAGGGAGGCTGATTGCAAAGCCCACACAACTGAGTGTGGAACCTGATTAACCTTACAGTGACTCCAGAAGCATGTGGCCGCCACTGTTTCCCCGCCTTTCCAACCCACAGCCCAGGAAAGAGATGTTGAACTTAACCTTTGCAGCAGTGATGAATGAACAATAGAACAATTCAATGCCCCAGTAATTACAAAACACTTCGGACACGCAACATTTTTCAGCTCTGCCACACAGGTTTGTCGGTATTGGTGGCTTTCACCTGGAATGCTAGGGGCTCTTTGCTCTTCCTAACTTTGTTTTCTCTCACGCAGATTAGATCTGCCACCCCATTACAGATTCATTTTCCTAATTTTTCATGTCTGCGCCGCGCCCCATCTGCACAGGGCTGATAATTGTGGGGACCAGCCCTGGTGATTAACATCAGCAGAATTAATTACGCCCGCCATTAAGGCTCCAGGTTGCACACAATGATCAAGAGAAATTAACTTTCTCCCAGGCCCCTAAATCATCTCACCTTCAAGTGGAGTGATGGCAAAAAGACAGACCCAAAGTCCTGGACCCCGCTCAGCACCTTCTTAACCAAACATGAGGTGTGCATCCTGCCTCCCACCAAGGAGATTATAGCTGCGGCTGATGGGTATCAATTACGCCACCTTATGTGGTGGGATAAGCGAGAGGTGTCCAGGGTCTGGTGACTAATGGACCTGGGTTAGAGCCACCCTGCAGCTGGAGACCAGGAAGCTGACTGTTTCTCTAGCCAGGGAGCACCTGCCAGATGCTGAGAGCCTCAGTTCACCAGTCTGACACATACGTATATATCTGCACATCACATTTGCACTCTGGAGACCAGTGGCAAGACGATCATAAGTGAGCCAGAACCTGATGTGCAAAAAGACTTTGTCACCTTAGTTGGTCACAGAGTTTGTTTAACTGTCAAAAATGTAAGCGTATTTCAATTAGAGCCATAATTAGAAAACACAAGGTACAAGAAGACAAGCTTTTTCAGATATCATATACAGTATGGGTATAGGTAAATGAGCACTGGGTGCCTCAGGGAGAGAGAGTGATGTGTTTGTAAGCTATGCTAATGGAGCAGACCCTATGCCCCTGCAGCAGGGAGAACAGTGGTAATGTCAGGAGGAGATAAGCAAATTGCGTCTGTATCATATTGACTTGTCAAGGTTAAGCAGTGTGAGCAGGGGGAGGAGTGAGAGAAACTCTCCCTCCTTCGCACTTGCTCTTTCCTTGACTACTGAAAAAGATGCATGAGAGGTGGGAGAAGAGGGTGAACAAGTGAACAAGAAAAGACAGAGAGGTGGTTTTGCTTTCAAGGAACCCTGCCTCATCTTCCAAACAAAGTCTTGTTGAGATAGCAATCACACAGAGTGTACAACAGACACACGCTTGGATAGGGAGGGTTTGCCTCTCTGCTCTCGTTTAGACTGATTTGATTTAGCTCCACAGGATCTAATTAAGCTCAGACTGAAACCTCTTTGGAGTTTCAGCAGTCATATTGTGAATGTCAGGCTTTGAGAAATGGCCATGAGCAATCAAACCTGTGTATGTGTGTTTTTATGAACACACATACACAGTGATATAATAATAGCTGTCAATGGATATATGGCAATAAAAGCTGACAATTGTTATGCATGAGGGATCATATAAATTTTAATGACAATAAATGCAATGCACTGTAGTAAAAATAACAACCGAAACAGTAACAATAATGACTTTAGCAAGTTAACTTGCACAAAAAAATTGAAAAGTGGTGTTAAAAAAAAAAAAAAAATCACAGCCCGAGGTTCATCCCATGGTGATTGTCACAGTGCCTCCCTTTCCCTCTAATTAGCTGTAGATACTTTGCTTGAATTCAGTGCATAATCCCCTGGATGAAGTGCAGTCAGCATCTTTCCTTTTCCTAAAAGCACGAGAGGTGCAGTATCATCAACTCCATCTTCGCTCCAACACTGCCTCTGGATGATTTAATAAGGTTAAAAGACTAGTCAGCAATTACCCCCTGCTCAGTGGAGGAAAACTCTGAAACACAATTGCATTACAGCTGTAGATAAATGCCAGACACCACATCCACAAAGAAAGTAGCTATCTCCACCTTTTTACAATCTAGGCACAAATAAGCTTTTTTACTTAGAAAAGCACTGATGAGTTATTTCGCTTTTGATTCTCTGCGTTTGTGTCTCTACAATACAGAATCACAGTGGTCAGGGTGAGACAGTCCAGAGAGTGTCATAGAGTGGCATTTATTGCTTCTGCTGTCGGGAAACAGGTAAGCAGAGCACACCATCTACAAAGTAGTCCCCTTTGACACCAGCACTCCACAAATCAGGGCTGAAGGGCAGGCCAGAGTGGGGGCACTGACACAGAGGTCCTTTAGAGTTCCAGCATGCACCAGGAATGTGGTAGAGCAAAGGCAGCTGCCGGCAGGACAACCAGACATCTGGGATTTGTCTGGTACCATGTTTGATTTTACTGTCCTAACCATAAGACAGCTCAAAGGAAGAAACACGTCTGGCCAGTGCCTGTCCCACAACACAAACTTGCTTCCCAGTGATGAAAGTTTCTAACTGGGTTATCCACTCTACAGTGAGAAGCTTGAAAACTGCTCGTGGGGGGTATGAGCTCCAGTGAAATTAGTCCTCCTTGTTGCACTTATTAGATAATACTTCCTGTATTAGTGGGGCAGCCGTGATAGCAGGCAGATTTACAGCTCTCTGTGGCAGGCAGCTCACTTTAACATGAGCTGCGTTAACTCTGGTCATTAAACAGAGGATGTCATCACTCCACGCCACCGCTGCATGTTAGATGTCACACACATCCTCCATAGGGCAGCCTCTGTCCACTTCCATCCACAACATCCTCTAAATCTGTCATTGCCACATGGGCATTTGACCACACCGCCCTGCCGCAGCTTTGTACATACATGTGGAGAGAGATACGCAGGTGTTTGTGTGCATGAGTGGCGCGCAGAGCCTTACACACACCTACCCATTGCATGTGTGGACGGATATGTGGGACAGCGGCCCTTCCATCCGCACGGGGTGAGGTGGAGGCATGACGCTCATTACAGACCCAACTCTGTACACAGGCCAGATAAGCAGAACAGGACAAGATAAGGATGCGTAGCTGGCTGCAGCAAAGTGCAGCCAGATATTCTGATGGCACCACCAGATGAAACACCATCCACTCTTACTCTAAACATTTACTCTGTTGTTCACCCGCGAAAGCATTATTTTAATAGCGCTGCTGCATTTTAATCCTTGCAGGGTAAGCAACTAGAAAGTTGCTGAATCAGCAGGCTTTGCTCAGAATATTTTACTGTAATAAAAGCATGAAAAAACCCAGGAAATTTTCATTTAAGTATACAAAATTAAGTATTTTGCATATGATGTCGATATTACGAAGGAACATTGCAAAGTTTATGGAGGGTCTTTAGATCAGATGAGTTTCAACTTCATGCTTAAGGCTCCCTCCAAAGTTGTGTCTCAGCATTGCATGTGATGTTTTTTTTTTTTAAATCACTATATATTTTATCTTCAAGCACAATTTACTTCAAGAATTGTGCCATTTAATTTTGCACTTAATAACACCTGCATTAAAAATTTTTACTTAAATTATGTAAAATGTGAAGATAGTTTTTGCTAATATAATTATTCCTATGATATTTGATAAAATAAATACAAAGCTATCACATTTTACCAAGCAAACAAGGATATGAAAATCATATTGTTTATCATTTTAATATTTTTTTGTAACATATTTTAATATCATGCATTCTTAGTTGAGTTTGTATGTTATGGTCCACCTCGTGTTATTGTGGATATTACGTGATCAAAATGGATTTATTTAAGCCTAAAAATGTGTTGAAACACATTGATAGTAATCATTTCTCTAACTGGATAAAAGACCGTGGAGGATTTGCTTGGGTCGACTTGCAAAATGACCCGTGCCAGCACTTGCTATTATACTACATTAGTCATCGACTCCTGGGACCGTGGAGACCTTATGGTTATTCTCCTTTAAGTGGAGTATCATCTAATTCAAAACATTACATAAATGTGTGTATCTGGCCACCAGTGCACATACCTTATGTTTGCATGTCTGTGTACCGCTTGTGAAGTTCATATGTATATAAGTGTAAATGTGTGTCTATGATTTGTGTTTCTATATCGTGGGTGTGTGTCCATGTGTGCCACACTGTACTGCAAACCAATATTCAATCACTATGTGTGAAGGTCATAATTCAGCTGTTTCAAAGTGATGCAGATACTGTTTACTGTATCCAAGTGGTGCCATTAGACATCATGTCTGTTGAAATTTAGCTGCCCCCTCTCATCCAACACACTGCACCTCTCATCATCAACAGTACAATCATTCTCAGTGATAGCAAAGCACAGGGGAGAGAAGAGGAGCCGGCCCTCCAAGATGGATGTGTGTTATTGTTTGTGGGATGACAGTGTGTTTCAATCAGGTCCTCTGAGCTCTAATCCCAGGTAGAGCTCTTAAAGTTGCTGAGTCAGTTACTGCTTCATCGATCCATCACAGTGGGTTAGTAGTGGGCAGGTGTAGTCCCCAGCTCCCAGGAGACTGAGGAAACACCTGCCCTGCACTACTCGGGACTTCATCATCCCGCCATTCCTTTGTCTCGTTCTGCAGGGAGCTCAACGTCGGGCCACAGAAAACTGTGAAAACAGCACTTTTGTGGTCGTTTGTTGCCCGTACACAAGAATTAGGGGAAGGGAGATATGGTTTTCCCTCGCCTCCCGCACCTGTCCCCTCCTTTATTTCTCACCCAGGGAGAAGGGGCATGCACTAAATGGACCGCACACAACTGCCTCGGAGCTGCACAGATCACAGCGAGCTTATACCATTTAAACAGAGAGAAGTCACGCAGGGTAGTGCAGAACGACACACTGCCCACATCTTCATTTTATTATACAGTCCCTGAGTTATCAAAATGAATACTCTTTTCCAGTAGCTATAGAGGACAATGAATTTGGAAGTGCATTAAGAGAAAGCATAGTGGTTATTATTACATCTGAGAGAAGTGCGCCAGCGAGGGGTGAGAGTCTATGTTTCTCCTGCTGCAGGCAGTCAATTAGTGCCAGAGGGAAACACAGCACTCCTCTGTTGCTCTCTGCTAAGGAGCTGTAAATAAAGGTTTTTATTGCACCGCACTATCTGTGCCTCTTCTCTGGACATCAATAGGCCAATGCAATGGACTGTTTCCTAGCATAATCACTTTGTGACTTCTTTTTTTCACTAAAAAGAATAGGGCTGAACAACTCAAAAACTCTCACATTCTTGGATCAGTCTATATTTTCTGTCCTGACCTTCACAGAAATACCTTGAATCCTATCAGTCCATTCTTCATTTAAACAGGATTGGCAAAGGCAACAGTCTTGCACAATTTATTGCTCCCACAGAGCATTTGGAGAAAACCCACAATTTAAAAAAGCCTTTGTTAGGCCTGTCTGACAGTATCAATGCAGACTGTAATGGTCCCAATGTATCAAACTACAGAAGTCAGTAAATATGAAATAGCAAACTTAGTGTACTGCTCATGCTCATAGACACATGAAAATGTATTTTAACCCTTAAATGGTTCAAGCAAAACTTAACTAGGATGAGATTCAGCCTTCATTCCTGTAGAAAATGTTTTTTTATGATAGTTGTAAAAACCCTAAATTCAAAATAAAGATGATCTGTGTAAGACAAAACAGTAGAGAAATCACATGACTTCAAAACTCATACTATTTTTTATACCAAGACATCACTGGGTATGTTTTCATTCCTGTATTTGCGTGTAATACACATCTTACAGAGTATAGAAGCCAAAGAACTAATGTGTACAACTCTGAATAACAAACATATCAATTTTAACCATTTATTATTTGCACACTTGACAAGTCTTGCAGAATTCATATCTAGCAAAATACTCCACTAGCTACTCGTGTTTTTCCATAAACACCTCTCACTAATTCAGGATGTCACTTCCTGTAATAAATGATCTATTAACAGATTTTGTTGTTATGAACTGCAGAGAAGAACTGCAGAGTTAAACTGGATCAATAAATACTCTCTGAATATTAAATCCTGTCTTAATAATAATGCCACATATTTATATACTCCTAGAATGTTAACTGAGGGTCTATCTGGATATTATTTTTTCAAAAGGCAGATTTATGCATTGTGTTGGATCTAAGTGGGTGAAGTGTCTTCTTTCATCTTAGACAGCAGGGGCAGATACATTTCAGTGACAGAAAGAACCAAAATCCAAGGCCACAAGTCACCAACTTTAGCTCCTGTAAATTGAATGCTGATTCTATTTATATTTGGTTTGATTTACACCCAGTTTCCTCCATGCAAGTGAGCAGGAAACAGATGCTAGGAATGGTTCTGTCCCTGAATTCCTTAGAGAGAGATTCTAGTCAACACCAACGTGTGAGATTGGCTTTGTACTTGCATGCGAAAAGGTAGTAGACGGTGACTAAATTGACTCCCTGGTTTCCCTGCTCTGAATGTCCATTTCCTCACAGTTTCCACTTGCGTATGTCCGTCTGCCCAAACCCAGGTTATGGCAGGCAGGCTTCCCTAATGGAGTCATGGAGCCAAGTCTACGATTTCTCAGGACAAGGTCAACCGTAACGCCTCAGGCACCAACAGCAGTGGGAGGTAGCATTTGTGGAGAACATTAGAGTTCATAACAAAATTTCAGTGATAAATGATAAGGCAAGGCAAACCCATATGACTTGCGTGGCTAAGAAAAAATGAAGCAAATCCAATTGCAATATATTATCCCCTGTAAATCTGCTAAAAGATAGTGAGCGGTGCTCTAAATGAATCATTTTGCCACAGTCTCCCTAAAGTATGCTTTCGCTATGCAACAGCTAATAGGTGAATAATAAAAATGTGTTCTCCATAATTACATTAATTATGCAAACAAATAGAAACACACAGCAATAATTAAGGCGTTAAGATTATTGCAGATGATCAAGCACCCAGACATGTGACACAAGGGGAAAATAGTAATTTAGTATCAAGGAATATTGTTTGACATTTACAAGGTGATATGATTTGAAAATAAAAGGCTCTTCTTTTCATGGACCATGGCGCCATCTAGAGGACACTGAAAAAAAACTAATCAGACACAACATGGCCATCATTTGAGAGGTTATATTCTAGTTGGTGGGACTATTTGCGCTGAGAAAATTCAGATGAGCAAATGTGGGCTCATTGTAGCCTAGTAAAAGTAACTTTCATTTTTCTTAGGCTTTGGGTGTTTGTCTGTTCGTGTTTATGTGAGCGTGTGCGCGTGTGTGTGATGCATTGCGTGAAGCATTATGATATGGTGCCACCTACTGTTGGATCACTTGCCATATGACTGAAATAAAAGCACAATCCGTGCATATATCCTGTTGATAAGATCAAATTAAAGTGAGATAAAGGTCAGCTGTACAGTGTAATAATACACACCGCAAGTGAGCGTTTCTGTACAATGTGTGATCCTATAGTCTGTGCCACCGGATGAGAACAAAGGGCAAAAGGTTACAGTCATGTCATCCCTCACCTCACATATGATTTGCAACCACTGGCCCCTCCCTCACCCAAGATTTATTGTACATTAAATTTCTGCTGACGTGGTTCTGCTCGGCCGCTCCTTAGATATATGGCAAACCATAATTTGGAGGTGTAAAAATGGGTATAAAACCTGTATTAATTATTTCATTGTGGTTCTACAGTAAGTGCTGTCTTTTAGCCCAGACGAGGATGTCATCCCCCTCTATTTCAGCAGATCATTATATCACTCATTTGTCAGAGACTAAATTACAATCAAGGCCAGTTCTGTACCGTTGTATGGTAAATCAGGGAAAACCAAGACTTTTTTATTGGTGTCATTAACTAATACTTTTATTCATTTTTTACTTTATTTGATGTAAATTAGCTGATAATTGCATTTAAATCTCTTTTCTCTAGCAGTGGACTGACGGCCTGGCCTATAGCTGCATTAAAGACCCCAAACTACAGTGATAAAACAAAAGCTGAAGATTTTCACTGTAGTTTGTTTTTTGAAATGGCATGAAAGCATAAAGAAGCCGCAGTAAGCACAGACCCTGGAAGTGTCCATGACGGATAGCAGTGTGTGGGACTTGTGATATATCTTTGTGTCGCGGGGCAGTTAGGTACAAAGACTGAGGGGTGTGATCAACAACCAAACAAACACACTGTCCTGGAGCGAGGGCGAGGAAGTGTACACAGAGCATCCATCACACCACATCTGTGAGCGGCCGATACTGTTCTGTTTAGTCTCACTAACCCACTACACTCAGATCATGCCCCACTGCCCTTGCAGGTCTCACAGGTAGTTATAAAATTATGACATAATTTATCAGCCTTGCAGCAGTAGTTGCTTGTACAGCATGTCCAGCAAAGACATTATTAAGTTTAACAAGTAATAAAAAAAAGCAACTGTTTCTCTAACAAACAAGTTACATTATAAACACTCTAAGTGGTGAAAGCCAAATATCAAATGCATGCATGTTGTTAAGTTGTTCTAAATAACACAAGAATTACTGAACTTCTCATTTACAACCATGCATTTCTTTGCCAGCCAGTAAACATGTCATGATTCTTCTCATTCTGTAAATCCTTGCTCCTCCAGAGACTTTAAATGCCCTTGTGATCAGAGAAGTATCCAGATCAGTATCTTACAATTAAAGAGCACTGGCAGACATGAAACAGATTACAACGAAATTCAATGAAATTCAATCATTCAAAAGCCTTTTTTTTATTTGAAAGGGGTAAACACAGATCTTACTAGTAGCAATATTTAAGTCTGTATACCTAAACAGAGCTGAACCTTTCACTGATATCAGTTACTAACACCAGCTTACCTATTATTTGATGTCAAAACGGCTGTTGTAAAATGGATCTCTTATCACTGAGACTGAGACATTCATGTCTCAGTGATAAGAGAATGTCATCATATTATTGTTCCGTAGGTCAGGATAATTTTATCTGCTGAGTAAGCTCATCATATTCCGTATTATTAAGCACTGATTACAGTAGAAGTGTAATATGGCATTAAGTTAAAATACAAATATGTCAAAAATGTACTCGTGTATAGAAACTCAGTATGTATTACTTTTCACCGTCAGTATATTTAAGGCACTAACGTGAGTTTAACATGTGAAAAAACGAATTATACCAGTCCCTAACCATACTGTGGAAATATACTATACAGTGATAGATTTAATATAATAGATATTTGATTTAAGGACTATCGGTCTATGAATTCAACAAGTACAGATAAGTAAAGACAGATTCTGGTATGCTGTTGTTGTTTTTCCTGCAGTGCAGTATGATGTCTTCTAATGCGTGTTGCATCGTGCTTCTTGCTTGTTCCAATACAAACAGGAAAAATTAATTTAAAAAATAAAAGCATGGCATTTGGACAGTGTTAAAGACCATCTGCTCTACTTCAGCAGCGGTGGATGGCACAGGATTCACACTCATCTTGCTAAACAGGCATCTGCTGCAACCAGAAAATGTATTGACCTTTATTGTCAGCAGCACCATTACCACGCTGAAATAGTCCAACAGGGCCCAGTTACCAAAGCAGAAGATGATTTTTATATGTTCACACACAGCAAGACCTTTGTAATAGAGCTTCCAGCACAGACAACCTTTATTTATGTAGTTCCAAAAAAGCAGGACCACTCTCACTAATGTCTGATTATTTTTTCATAATTTACTGTAGACTGATTTTCCACCATAGATTTTTCTCAAAAGTTAAGGAAAAAGGGGGGGGGATCTGTGTTGTAATGCACAAAAAAAAAACTGATCAAGTGTCTCGAAGCATACATCGGCTGCAGCAGGACAGAAGAAGCCAAACATGGACTGGCTCTTGAATTTGAACTATAGACCGCTCATAAATACTCATCATTAACAGTGTCAGTAAAACATTACCCTTTTTTATTGGGGCTGTATTTTCCTCACATACTACAGTAAAGTTAATGACAGACATTGTCTAAACCATAAAACCGTCATATATTTGGAGATGCTGGTCAGCTTCACTAAGGCTTAGTAGCATCTGGCTCATAGATCATACCTGCCCAATCAAGTGTTCTGGTAACAGAGAGGAAACTTGGACAGAAAAGATGGATTTATGTCTCATTTCCACACTTTACTTTCAACTGAACATAAGTATTATTAATTATTTTCATGCAGACATTTCTCAAAATTCTTTAAAGGTGTACTTTAAAAAAACTGAAAATTAGAAAGTTGTACTGCCATTAAAATACTAAAATATCTGATAAAACAGTGCAAACATCCATTGCATAGACACTTTGTAGGTTTTTAAAGTTTGCTGTGTTTGTAGTTTTAACAATTTTATGCTTTCTTTTTTGGTGGGGAGGGGGGGTGTTGAGTGCTAAGCTAGAGTAGAAAAACGCTATATAAGAAGTAGCCCATTCACAGTTTGGTCCTCTTACTGAAATTAGCTTGCTTGTTATACTGTATGTGTTAATAATCTTAATTCTAGCCCTTTTTAAATTTGATTTACCTATTTATTTTGCTGCAAATGCATCACAAAATTTGTAAGATGCCTGTTTTTAGGGCCTGGCTTGCATCTGAGTTCTTTCTTTCTTTACTGGCATTGAAGCAAACGATTTACAGCCTAGATGGCTTGTTTCACTGAACTGAATCAAAAGCAGGTTTATGTGAAAAGAAATGTACCTGGGAGTCCAGTAGACATTGGTCAGAGACATGCCAGTTATACATGCTACTTGTCCTGCAGACTAACATTCATTAGCAGCACAAACATGAAACATTGACTATGGAGGGCTTGATGGATGGAAGAATTGATGGTTGGTATTCCAAGTCAACCAGCAGATGGCGCAAAGTAACACTGATTTGTTGCAGGAGAGGAGAGAGCAGTAAAGGACAAAGTGTACTAAGGTAACTTTAATCATAATTAATAATATACACGAAGCTTTGTATAGCAGTCTGTATTCATGAGTCATGGAGGCTATAGAGTGCTGTATTTTAAATTCTGATGATTGTTGTCCACGATGGTCCGACAACCAACATCAACAGCCACACCGATTGGGTCACGTGATCCGCTCAGCTCTGCGTCCGTGGACATCTGCAAAATGGAGGTGAGGTTCTGGTAAATGTTGCAAATGAAACACGGTTGTGTGAGACATGCATGGAGATGAGGGCTATTCTGTAACATATACGCGACAGTGCTCAGAGGGTGTATTGTGTTGCATCATAACATGTGGCTGCTCTGTTGCTTTAAAGCTGGTTGCTTTAGCTACAGCTGTAGCTAAGCTAATGGTGGTCCAACAAGACTGAACGTACAGCTCTCCGGCTATGGAGCTGGAGAGCAGAATGCTGTGTTGGGGTTGGCTGTTGCAAAAAAAAATAATAATAATAATAATCTCGCTGGAATTTATAAACCAAAGGCAGTTATTAGAGCAAATGCATTTTGCTTAATTATGTGTGTATTCTTAGTGTTGCTAGAGTACCTGCGTCTGTCTTGAAGTGCGCTAACGCTAGCTGCTAAAGCTAATGCAGCTCAGGCTAACCCAGTCCGTACTATGGACACGAACACGTTAGATGATACATGCAGCGTGTCACGTAATATAATTTAGTGTTTTTGTTTTTTGAGTGTTGTTGTTTTCTTGTTTGTTTGTTTTTTACTGAGTTTGTCGCCTACTATTTAATGCCACAGTCTGGTATTAAGGGCTGACACTACAGCTGAACAGACTAATTTCTTAACATAAATATCCAAAGATTTTTTTTTTCTTTTTGTTCTTGTCTTTTTTTTAAATGATATGTTTAGTCACACTATCGAGGTAAATCTGCGCTAATTTGTATATATTTTACACCAGAACAGAGGGGTTGGTCTGGAGGTATTGGTTTAAAATGCGTGTTACATTTTATTAGCAAGTACAGTGAATGATGTCTGAACGAACCTCTCAGTAAAACACTTTGTTTTTGGTTAATGTTGAAGCTGAAATTTCAGGCTGAGAGTACGAAAAAAACACCTGTTGTGAAAAGTTGCCATACAACGATATTGATTGCAGAATCCCATACATTTCATCTGCCCATTTATGCTTAAGAAAATAACGATAGGAAATTTCCCTAATCACTTACATAAATTAATATAGTTATGTATGTATCTCTGTTTTACTGAATTGTTATATTTGATGTCTTCTTTAATTAATTTGCATGTTTTTCCTAAAGTCAAAATGTTGTTTTAAAAAAAGACAGAAATTTTGATGATTTTAAAAAAGAATGAAAGAAAAAGTGTCTGAAACACAGTTTTTGTGTGTAATGTCTTACTTTATGGTTATTAGTACAACATAGTAACATCTTCTTACATGTAATGTCATTTCACAGCTGGTTCTCTGATGCATTTAATATCTCTGGTGGCGTGTTTGCTTTGTTTTTATAGGACCGTGGAGCTAAAGAGCCCGAGCAGCTCAGAAAGCTGTTCATTGGAGGTCTGAGCTTTGAAACTACAGAGGAGAGTTTACGGGCCCATTTTGAACAATGGGGTACCCTTACAGATTGTGTGGTTTGTATTTTTATCATAACCTAGTTTCAAAGTGCTTTCAAATAAAGATGACAATGTGTAAATGTAATTGCACACCACTTGAACAGTACTTGTTAACCCTGTTTTGTCTCTAGGTAATGAGAGATCCTAACAGCAAGCGATCAAGAGGGTTTGGCTTTGTGACGTACTCTTCTGTAAGGGAAGTCGATGATGCCATGAAAGCAAGACCTCATAAAGTAGATGGCCGAGTTGTTGAGCCCAAGAGGGCTGTGTCCAGAGAGGTAAAATAAAGGAAGAAATGAATAAATCCCAGACCAGAGTGTGGGTACTACAGTTATGTTATTGTTTGGTGTTTACTTACTAATGCACTCCACTTTAGGACTCCAATAAACCAGGCGCCCATCTGACAGTGAAGAAGATCTTTGTTGGTGGCATCAAGGAAGATACTGAGGAGTACCACATTCGCGAGTATTTTGAGAAATATGGAAAGATCGAATGCATTGACATCATGGAGGAACGCTCCACAGGGAAGAAGAGAGGATTCTGCTTTGTCACTTTTGATGACCATGACACTGTAGACAAAATTGTTGGTATGGGGTCATTCAGATTTCAGAGTTAGCCAAACTCTTAGTAAACAGAAAGCAGTGAATAAACATATAATGTTTTTCCCATTTTCCTTGAAGCCCAGAAATTCCACACAATCAACTTCCACAATTGTGAAGTCAGGAAAGCTCTGTCAAAACAGGAAATGAGTGCTATATCCAATAACAGGGGTAAGCATACAATCAAAGGAAGATTAAAATTAGACTTATTGATTTGGCATGTACAGTATGCAGCTGATGTCATAAAAAGCTTTAAAATTATACCTTTCTTTAAATAGGCAGGAGTGGCGGATCAGGAAATTTCATGGGCAGAGGTGGTAATTTTGGAGGCGGTGGCAACTTTGGCAGAGGTGGGTAGTTTGCATGTCAAGTCAAAGCGCTTCTGGCCTTAAGCACATGAATTTGAAGTTGGAATTTGGGATTGAAGCACAGAAATAAGACGAAAACTTGTATGGTTTTAACCTGTTTCGGAGTACTTGCAAACATTGCATATTCATATGTTTTATATGTCAGTATGAGTGTCTTTGTATGGATGACTATATCAAAGTGCAGTGTATGTTTATGAATTGATCAAAATAAAAGACAATTTACTCTCAAATTCCGGTGCCTATTTTAGTATAACCCTACCGTCAATAGACTTTAGTAGATTTCTGCATGTAAAAAGACCATTTCAAATTAAAGTTTATGTGAGCAGAAGTAATATAATTGTTATAATTTAGGCATTCAGTTTTAAATAATAGGAGTCTAAAACTATGCTGCTTGGGATCCTTAAAATATGTGTGAGTCTTTTTGGTAATCTCTTTATTTTCCTTGTTTTTTAGGTGGCTATGGTGGAGGACGGGGTGGATATGGGGATGATTTTGACAATGGTGAGCCATTTTTCAAAGGTTTTGCCTTTTAATGAGTGTAAACTATGGCAGGTGCACTGATTTAGGGGTCAAAAGTCACTGATGTGGTTATTTAATGGGTTCAAAAGCCATGCTCACTGAGACATACGACTGGTGCGTCTGTAGAATACTGTTTACAATAATGCCATGTTATAACTGGGTTTTTTTGTTTTGTTTTGTTTTTTCTGTGTTATCTTAAAAAAAATTACATTCACTTTATTTTTTTTACTTTTGTTTTTTTTATTAAATAATAGGTCCAGGAGGAAATTATGGTGGCGGACCAGGTTATGGAGGTGGCCGAGGGGGCTATGGAGGGGGAGGTCCTGGGTATGGCAACCAGGGTGGAGGATTTGGTGGTAACTGTGACGGAGGCTATGGAGGTAATGGCGGAGGTAAAAGTTTTATTCCCTGCAGAATTTTCAATGATTCGCTCTTGTGATGTGAATAGAAAAGTTGTGTGCGAGATAGTTGAAACCAAGGCTTACCTTAAAATTGACATACATCTTTAGGATATGGAGGTGGTGGAAATTACAATGACTTTGGAAACTATGGTGGACAGCAGTCCAACTATGGGCCCATGAAGGGAAACAGCTTTGGAGGCAGAAACTCAGGTGGACCCTATGGCGGTAAGTTTCACCCTGCAGTTTCTCGTAGTGCATTCAGGCTTTTAAGTCTGAGTAACAGCATGGTAATTTTGCGACTGCAGGTGGCTACGGCTCCGGTGGCGGCAGCGGCGGCTACGGCTCGCGGCGATACTAATTATTTAATGTTTTGGTAAGTTGCATTCAGCTTCACACCACCCTCGTAGCACAGTACAGAGTGAGCCCATAAAAGTGCAGAATAACTATTTGTTCTATCCTGTATCCATTCAACAGGCTTCAGTTCTTAGCAGCAGAGGCGAGGAGGTGAGCAAAGGAATTGTCAGGAAAGCTGCAGGTTACTTTGAGGCAGTCATCTGAAAGCATTAGAGGAACACACACAAGTCAGAAATTACTGCAGCTAAATCGGAGAAGTTTATGGAAGAAGGACTGTATACAAGACATGAGTGCAGATGATACTCTACCCTAATTGTGATAGATGTTTCCCTACTGAGCAATTTTTCCTTCTGTGCGTCTGAAGTGTGTGTGTGTGTGTGTATTGTGCCTATGGTATCAGGGATAAAGAGTAAAGTGTTTTGGGGTTTGTTTGTTTTTTTTAAATCTGAAGTCAGTTCTAAATATCTTTATTTTTCTTTTTTATATGGGTTAGTTTTCTGCTGGCCAATTAACCTTTGTCTTTTAACCTGGTTTTTGTCATATAGAATAATAATATTAGGTCCTTAGTTAAGATAGCTTTATACATTAATTCTAAAGTTATTATGATTTCACAATTGCAAGTGTCAAGTGTATTTTTTGATTTTGTATGTAAAGCACAGTGTGTAAATCCTTCATAGTACCAGTGTCAACAATTACAAGCAGTCTGGAGTAGAATTAAGGGAATCCCTCACTCTTCTTGTTCCCAGCAAACCGAATTATAGATTGTTCAAATATTTTGATTAGTTGAAAAAGACCGAATAAAATTGTGTAGTAAAGTAACATGAGGTTCAGTGCATCTTTGGTTCAGAAAAAGATTAAATGAGTTATTAATATATCTGTTCCTTGCTTATTGTGACTGAAGTGTAGCAAAGCTGGTCCACAACTTTTCCCATCTGGTGGAGTATTATTTAGGAGCTCTGTGAAGTGAAAATAGCGTATACATGTTGTATTCATGTACTTGTACCAGGGTCAATATAAAGGGAGTTTTGGGTAGTCCTAGTGAAGGGCCCAGACACCACTTACGCAAGTAGGATAACAGCTACAAGCACCAGCATTTTGGGCTTCAGCATCACTAGTGTGGAAGATTTGCAGATGACTATCAGACAGGACGTCTTCAGCCCCAGCACAGTGGACCAGTCAGCAGTTTGAGAGAGAAGGGAGAAGGCAGCATCGAGCACAACGCCCATGGAGGAAGCTTGCAGTGTCGTGCCTGATAGTGAGCATCTATCTTTCTTTCAAGACTAGCTAAACTCTCCAGCAGCCGGTGCTAGTGAAGAAAGACTAGGACACACTGGAGATCCTGTTGAGTCAGAGATACCGCAGTTTTACCCGCAAATGCTAGAACTCAGACATTAAGAAGAAAAGGGAATGAGTATTTCACAAAGCTGACTTGAGAAGATGGAACAGGTAAGAGTAACCATTTTGCTTGATTTACAGATGTGGAAAGAGGAATTCTCTTCTTGCTGAAAATCTGTAAAGACCTGATAACATGGAAGGTTCTGGATGGGTAAGACTTTTTTTTTTTTTTTTTCAAAACATTGTCCGAGCCTGCTCATATTTCAATCCAATGTTGATTACACAAGGTGCAAATCACAGGGTGTTTTAAGATAAACAAAGGAGGTTGACCTTCAGTGTTTGTCTACTTTGAGCAGAATCAGCATGTGCCCTTCACCCCGCTCGGTATACTTTGAAGCCAAATACTCTTTATGCTTATCATCAGCATTTTTAAAGCTCAAATAAAGGTGTTGGTGATTGAACACTTGAAACAGAAAGATTGTCATGCATTCCAAGAAAGGAAGTGAAGTAAGAGTCACTTAATATAAAATATACCTCCTTTTTTTTAAGTTTTATAAGTAGCTACTTTCAGTTCCTCATTTACTTCAGACGGTAGCTCTACATATTTGATTTGGCCAAATCCTACACCCGATGCCCTTCTTGATGCAACCCTCCAAGGGATTTGTGTCTCCTGCCAGGATCGAACTGGGTAAATGTGTAAACCACTACACAATGGAGCTCCTATTTTTAGTTTTATCATGTATCAAACAATCCTAATCCCAATAGGTGCAAAAACCCAATACTGACTGCAAATCTTAACATTTGAGAACCTGCAATAATTAAAAAAAAATGTTTTTCAGTCAAAAAATCAACAGTTTTAATATTATGGTACCAATTCACACAGTATTAAACTGTGACTTATTAAATAAGCACTTTAAACTGGAGGCTGTTTACTACAAAGGTCTGGCAATAAGAGGTTAGCAAGTTTTCTAGAAAGCAGAGAGAAACATTTTTAAAAATGTAGCCAATTTTTTAAAAAGAATTATTTTTTTAAAAAGCTATCAACAGGGGTCACAGGCATTTATAGCATTAAATATGAGTATGCTCAAATATTGGTGTAATAGATGAAAGCGTAGCATTTTTCTGTACAGGCCATATCCTTGTTTACAAAGTGCTTCCATTTGTTTCAGTTTTCAGAGTAGCCAAGTAAGCCACTAAGTTAAGGGACTTTTTGTAAAGTTTCCGTAATCATGACAAGTCCTCCTACGGCACACATAACCTGTAGTCTTTAGAACTGAGGAATGATTTGTCATCAAATGTATAAAAATAAACTTGACGTTTAATTATTTTTAACTTATTTCTGATTTATATTTATTCATGTTTGTGATACTTTGGTCGCGTTGTGTCTAGGTGGACAAAGTTTAGGTGTCAAATGTTTTGATTCCACATACTTCATGTCTAGACTGCTCAGTATAAAAAAACAAAACGGTGCCTGCTGTTATCCTGTCTCTCCCAGGATATTATCTTTGCAAAGGCATGTAAAATAACCAACCTCATGTCAGGAGAGACAAAGAACGAGTCAACGAAGGGAAAAAAAACAAAACTTGTTTGTTAAGGGCACACCAGTGAACCATTTTGTCTTCTAAGCAGAATATGTAAAGTGTGACTTGTGTGTTTAAATAAAGGGATTTTTCATGATATGAGTGTTTTATTTCTTAAATTGTTTCGTTATCGTTCAGAGTAAATGTTATCGGAGCATTTTATTATCTGATTAACATGTATTCTTGAATCCTTGAATTAAAAAAATAATAATTTTAAACTCTGCCCTCCACTTTTGTTTGCCACGTGCAGAAAACAGGCTTGACAACCAAAAGGGAGAGTCTGTGTGTGAAAGTGCATGACGTGGGGGCGTGTTGATTGCAGAGGGGTTTGCTTTTGAATGCGCTTTCCCGTTGGAGTATTGTGGACTTGTCATTCATGGTTCGCACTGAGCATACTCAACTGTACCTTGACAATTGTGCCCTTTGTAGTGCGTCATAAAGAATGCCGTGGGTGTGAGTTCTTTTACCAGGAGTTTTAATAGAATGAAAAGATTTAGGCTACTGTACAAACAAACTTGCTCCTATACAGGTTGAGCAGATTGTGAAAGCGTTTCAATCCAGTGATGTCTTTGTTTCTTTGCAAAATTCTATTCATTTGCTGCGCTGTAAGCACTTTAGCAAAGCATTCATGTCAGGAACTGTCTTGAACATGTGGTAGGTTATGCAATAGATTCTTAAAACTACATATCCATCTGGCACCAATCTGCTGTGGGCTGTGGCTGCAGCATAGCACGCAATATTCTGTTTTCAGTCAGCAGGAGGCTAAGTAGCTATATGAATAGTTTATTTCAAAGCACAGAAATCAGAATTTTAAAAAAAAAGGGGGAGCAAATCATAAGGATAAAGTTATAAAATAAGTAACTGATTGAAACAATCATTAGCATACAGAAATATAATATATACACAATATATATGTACAAATACAGTAACATTTTTTTTTATCAATCTCAGCAAGTGCTTATATTTACAAACTACTGGTTAAAGAATCTGTGAAGGTGTCGGAGTACAAAAGAAGTAAAATATAAAAAAATAGTACAACATTCAAGAGAAGCAAAAACTATACAATAGTTCTGCTGAGCTGTTGTTAATGCTTAAAGCTGAGCAACTACAAAGTTATTGCATAGTATACTATAATAATGAAGTACCATATTACAAAGGAGATCAGTGTCTGTCGTCACTTTTAAAAGTCTTTTTAATGCGGGGAACGAGAAAGACGCTGCCATCAGTTGACTGCTGAAGGGAGTACTCTGATGGGGAGTAGGAATTTCCTTTCTCATCCCTCAACATGCCAAAGACCTCCAGGTACAAGTTGTTGAGCTGCCACTTCATTTCCTTCAGGTCTGTCATGTTCTTGCTCTTCTCACTCAGCAGGCGCTCTTTTTCTTCCTTCAGCGAGTCCAGCTCACTCTCCAGACCCACTATGTTCTCCATCTTGCGTTTACGGCAGTTCTGGGCTGCCACCTTGTTCTTTCCGCGGCGGCGTATGTCGCGGACCAGGGCCAGCTGGGCTTCATTCAGTTGGTGTTTTGACATCATCTCATTAAAATCATCAACGGGGAGATTGATAATCATGTCAACGGTAAAGGGGATTTTGAGCGCCTTGGCCCTCTGTTCGTCTCTGGAGAGACGCACATCAGAGCGTTTCTTCAGTTTATCTTTGGTGAAGGGGGCGTTCTTGTGGCCGCTCTCTTCTCCTGGGTCCACCTTATGTTTGGGATTCTTCTCTTGCTCATTTGGCTGCTGAGATGGTGGAGATACAGAAATTGCTGCTTGTTCATCGTCTGGTTGGAAATTTAATGAAAACATCTCAGAGTAGTCAGATTCTGCACTGCCAGGGTTCTGGTCCATCTCCTCCATGTCCGAATCGCTGCATCTGAAGGACTCGCTTCCATATGTAGATTTTGCAGGACTTGCACTTGTAGAGATCCCTGAATCTGAGTCTGGCTGTTCTGTTATTAGATTTTGCTTGCTTCTGTCAAAGGCATCTCCAGGTGAGAGGCTGTACAAATCCATGGGAGTGAAGGGGGCCTCGTTTGGAACATCGGACACGGCAGCACTTTCATTTTCTTCAAGCCCGTGCTGACCACTGCTCTCTTCCAATATAGTGTTTTGATAAAATATGTCACAGAAAACCTCTGCGCCTAAATTGGCATTTAATTGAGGGGTATTCACTTTCATCGGGCTGAGACCATCAGCTGGAGCCACGCTGGGAACGGAGCTGTCAAATGTGTTCATAAACTCTGCGGGACCAACATTTAAACTGTTTGTTTTCTCATCTGTCATGGGGTAAAAAGAGTAGTTTGGATTCTGTATTTCAGGGCTGTTTTGAAGGGGATAGGTTGTGGTCTTCAGTGTGTCCTCCATTTGCATGTTGAGGCATTCCTACAAAAAAAAAAGAACAGAAATTTTAAAATAATGAAATCAAGACGGTTATCTTAAAGTACAGTTTAAAAAAAATTCTCAATATTTATGTGCTAGGATATTAAAAAACCCAAAGCCTACAAAAAAAGACTTATCACACGTTCAAAACTGAATGACTGTTATTAAGTGGTTTCATTGGTGAAATATTGAAACCTAAGATAAGTATATTTTATAAGTATAATTTTGCTCTATTCAATTTTATCATTCTTAATATGTTATCATCACTAAACAGGGTTTCAGTTAACAAAGTCTGGACCACTGAGCTGTTCAGTTGTTCCAGCTCACTGGTATTCCACTGAAAAATGCTGGAATGTTGGAACTTCCTATTCCTGTGAACAGACTACCTTATCTTCATGAAGCAGCTTTCACAAGTTTGAGCATAATTCCACTCAGCTTTCATTTCTATACTTTTAGTATCATCACCAACTAACCAGATTAATTCTGCAAATTCTATTTTATGGTTACAGCCACAGCCCAGTCCACTCAGTCAAAGGTCAGGGCAACTAATGGTGCAATGCTCCACCCACCAGCTAATGCAAATATGAGGTGCCTTGAAACCGAGCTGATAAAGCAGCTAATGAAAATGGCTTCACCTTTATGCTACTAAGCAAAGCTATTAAGACACACCTCATCTGAGCAAGATATCTTTTGGCTCTGCACAAAAAAGTTAGTGGCTAATAATCATATGAATTGCATCGCACCTTGAGCAACCATGCCTCTAATGCTTTAAAATGTCTAAATGATGAAAGTTAATCGGAGTGGAATAAGCAGTGTGCACTGGATTCTTAAAGCAAACAAAAAGTGTTTGTCCTCTAATGCCAAGCTCCTGCCATTTATTCATTTTTTTCTTTTTGTATTTGTTCCACCACGCAAACTGCCATGTCGCTGAGTTCGTAGAATCTCTGTGTCATACCTGCAGTTCGGGGAGGGACAAAAGCTCCATCCAGGCTTCCTCCAAATCTGGGGACATTCCCTGTGATGCTAGTGGTGGCAGCTGTCCTGGCGAGAGGGTGGCAGGTGATGGAGCTGGCTGTTCGGGGGACATCATCATGTTGCTGCTGATGGCTGCTGAGACAGCAGGTGTGTCCAGACAAACTGAAGTGTTCTAGGAGGCAAAACGGATATGACAGTTTTTATACAGCTCAAAGTGATGCCCAATAATCACGCTGTTCATTTCTACTAATTTCTGCTCAATGTTCTTACCTCAGTTTCTTCTACAGGAAACGTCTCTGCCAGGAGCTGCAAACATTCATCGAATGACATGGCATCACCGGTTTCTGTGAAACTGGCATTCTGCAACAGAAGTTAAATTACTTTGCGTTACTTCTTACCATCTAGCATCTACCAGCTTTGTGGCACACCATGTTTTAACAGCAGCACATGATTGTGTATTTATAGTGCTCAGGTCCCTGCAGAGCACTGATGCAAAACTGAAGTCTAACCTGTGCTGCTGCATTTACACAGGATGAGGTGGTAACCTAGCTACAACACAGCCAGAGCCTATAAAATGAGGTGGGAGTGGTCTACCTTTGACATGAGTAATGATGGAGCGTGTATGTACCTGTGTAACCTCTAGAGGTGTGACAGCAGGCTGCAGTGGGGCTCGCGGTATGTACTCTCCCGTCTCCTCGTCTAGCTGTAGCTGTGCCAGCAAGGCCTTCTCCTGCTCCCGGAGCAAATGCAGCTTCTTCTCCTCCTCCAGCTCCCGTTGCCTCTGGAGCTCATGCTCTTTCTGACGGTGGTTGTAGTCAAACACTTCACGCCTGGCACCAAGATCAATGTCCTGCTTCCACAGTATGTCAATTAGGTCCATGTCCTAGAAAGACAGCCGCAGATCGGTTAACAGAGTTGCAAGCAGCCATGCTGTCTTGCATAGGAGTGTTCTGAGCATCGGCGCAAAACAGAACGTCCCTGCTGCGAAGCGTGACTGTTGCACCTGCCACACCCTGTCCCTCAGTATCTGATCACAGGCACTAAAGTCAAGGGGCAGAAACTGCATGAATAATGAACGTATTTCTCTCCTTCCTCTATTGCCACCACATACCAGCAAAAGACACGTATCCTCATTTGATACTTTTTCCAGGGAAGTAGTCACTGCTTATCCAGTTACGCAGAAGTGTGAATTTGTTTGTCATATTCAGACTCGCACACAGTCAGGGATCGTTTTTTAGCGAGTACTTGAAGTTCAAATTTAAAAAATAATTCAAAGCTAGTTTAGAAGTTAACTCATATTACACCATTTAGAAAATGTGGACATTAAATGTATGTGTTTAGGTTGTTTTAGTATGCAGTATTGTGGTTGTTGAAGATAATGATAGAACATACAAACAAAGCAAGTAAAATTGGGACTGTAAATCTATAATGGTGATGCATTTATACCTGTGTGTATATGGCAACCGCTGCATTGATGGCAACCTATAGCTACTTTTCTTTGAAGGTGCTCAGGTTACGGCAAAGGCTACAGCATAAGGTTTCAGAAAGGTTTGCGGTTACAACGTACCTTTGTACCCAATCATACTATGAGGTCATAGATGTCATACTGAGTGAAATTAAAAATGTTTATTTCCTCAATTTCGTCTTCGCTAGGTATTTAAGTGAACTATTACAAGTACTACTAAATTATCTTAGCACATCAATAGTCTTGTCCTATGTATATTTACACATTAGGCAGAGCATATGATGACATTTTAGTACCATTTCCGGTAGATTTCCCCTAACTGGCTGATTGTTATTTGTCTTTTTAAACAAGAATGTCTGAAGACAAATTATGCTGGCCCCTTCTTTGGGCTTTTAGCAGAATTTATTTACAGAAGGAAAGTGTTTCACAAGGCCCAAGGATGTTACATAAACCCACGATACTGGTTTACACAAAAAACTCTGAGCATGTGACTTGTTTGTTCCTCAGATTTGGGTCTAAACATTACTTATGAGCTTGGATTTATAATACAAAAAAAGAGAGAGAGAGCCTAGAGGAAGCCAAGAGGGAACTGAGGGAAAATAAGGAACAAAGCAGAACAATGTACAATAAGGAGGATGTGGAACTGTTTAGAAAAACCCTGTCAGATAATGTTTTCTTCACTTGTGTTTTTTTTTTTTTTTTTTTAATAAAAACAGGATGAGTCACAAGCCTCCACAAACTAATAATAATGGCATATGAGCACCTATAAATATTTTAAGCCATTGTTGACACCATTTTCCTGACTACAGCTGTGGTGCTGAAGAAAAAAAAAGAACCCACTAACCCTCTTTGCCTCTGTGTTGCATCAGAGGTATGACCACTAAAGGATTACACATTACTGGGGCTGCTCACTGGTTGGAAGGTGAGCACACAACCAGACATTATGGTTTGTACAGGAATGAGGAAGTCCCTTAAAATGTCTGTGTGGGATGTCTAAACTCACTTCTTGAGGTTACTGATGTTTTCTAACAAACAAAAAAAAAGAAAGAAAATACTCTTGTCTGTTGGTCACACCTAATAAGCTCATCAGACAAGTCACACCAGTCCTTTAGAAAAAACAACCACCAGAAGGCCAAAAAACAGTTTGTTGTCAGTCAGTGATTTCAGTGCGGTTGTCAAATTAGCCTGTTGTTATAATGCAGCTTTATAAACAGCACATTCTGTATTAATGACAACTGGGCTCTGTGAATGTGGGTGTGCTTAAGTGATGGTGTCACTATCAACTGTCACAAGACATGGACTGGCACCAGCACACGGGAGGGGAGGGGGGGTAAAAAAAAAAAAGGCTGAGAAAAGTACTTCCTGCACCTTGATGCCAGACAACAAGTGTATACCAGTCAAACAAGCGTTGACACACAGAGCCTTCAGAACAACAGTTACCAGAGATACATATTAAACTTAACAACAAGCTTTTAGTGTGGTTGTTCATTTACTTATCTACAGTTAAACACAAGGCCCCAAAAGAGGGACCTGACCCTGGTGTTGTATCATGCCTTTCTTCAACACCAATCAGTGGACATCCAGTCTCAACTGTGGATGATGAAACACAGCTGCACAGCCATTTGGGCCCTCATCAGTCAACTCTGTACTTCCACTGAGCCTCACCTATGACAGGCTTAGCGAAACACTGAAGATACGAGGCCATGTCACAGGAAAAAATAAAGTTCAACCAAGTTCAGTGTTTTCATTCAGTGTATAAGAACAAAGCTAGGAAAACAGGTCTAGTCTAATAGTTGGTCCTTTTTTTATCAACTCTGTAAAACACACAGCAAAGACATAGGCAGCAGTAAAAGAAATCATTCATGGTGGTTATAAAAGCTATCAGATATGGGATCACATGCTATGAGGAGGAGGGCGGGGTAGACAGGGGGAGATGATGACACAGTTACGACAAAAGCTTCAACAGAGTCTAGGTTCTGTTTGTCTAACTTGCCAGGATAAAAGAACCTGTTATTTTATTCGGGCAATCGATCACAACACTAATATCTGAACCTGTTCTGTTAAATGGGGATTTTTCCTGTCCAGGAAAAGCGTCACAAGTAGATGACTTGCAGAACTGAAAGAGAGTTAACATGTCTAACTCTAAGACAGCCTGTCGGCGTAGTCTACCTCACGCTTTTAACGCTATAACGTCTGTAACACCCCCGTAAATACACTAGTACTGCAATTTAGCTGTGATTTATAATAACTGATACATAAAAGTTTACATGAAGTCTATCTCTCTAATAGCCCGTATTAAAAAAGGAAGTTGACAGCCAATGTCAGATAGTTTGGCTACTCTTCTAGCGATCACTTTTAAGAAATATTGTTATTTACCTGTTGACCGGAATGCATCACCTCCATTTCCATCATTATGGAGCTGTGTCGTC
>VVHJ01031929.1:84233-96922 GCA_015107715.1 Tylochromis polylepis
AAACAAAATATTTTCAAAAAAAAAAAAAAAAATTTACACAATATATTTATGTGAAAGTTGAAAGTATTATGATACTCTAACAACATCTAATACCATTCGTTTACAGTCAGCGTTATATAAGCCAGCTCATAAAAGAAATATATGTAGCGTGTACCTTCTTCTATTTTAACTCCGTCACGGACATGACCACATTTTGTTTGGTGCATACCTCCCCCTGCTGGTGACCGTGACCGGCGTGGAGCTGGAGACCCTGGGGCCCTGATGTTCCTTGTGCAGCTGGGTAGACCATCACAAAATCATAAAGAGAGAAACAGAACACCCAGTTTACAGTTAAACTCCTGCATTTAAGGTTTTACTTTGAAGCTCAGAGCTGTTTGCAGCAACATACCTATATGTGGTAAAAGTCACAGAGCAGAATGACCCCTGTTAGTCTATATGTTTTTTGTTTGTTTATTTGTTTGTTTGTTTGTTTTTGAAGGGGAGGTAGGTGGATAAGAGACACTAGTTCAAATGGGTGGAACTGTTACTAACATCTTTTGGGAGGAGGTTGGGGGTGTGGGAGTCAGAATCTGCCATAATTCACTGGGTGTTCTAATTGGAAAATCTTCAGCTGTCAAGTAATGAATCATTACAGTGGGTTAACTAAATGTGCTACAAGCTAAATTATTCCCTGTTACACTATTTCTCATAAAATTCAACAAAACTGAAGTAATGATCTAAAACGTGTAAGTGAAGAATCTCAGAGATTTGCAGGTCTGTAATTCCTTTCCATTATCGATATATTTTTGCATTATGTAGTGGAGAAAAAAAATTATTAAAATTTTAACCATTATAATGCAGTAAAGGCTATTCTTCAAAACTGGTACATATCTGAAGTTACTGTAGTGTGTATGGTGTAGAAAAGTTGTTGAGGTTATATTAATATTTTTATTATTTAGCCAAAAGTTGCTAAGCTTACTGAAATACTGCACATTTCAGTACATTTTGTAAGGAAATATGTAGGTTTTCACTCCATTTATGGGGCACTTACCATATAGTTAGTAAAGGTATAGAATATAGTGCAATAATTGTAATGCATTTTATGCTATTTAGTATTAGATAGATAGATAGATAGATAGATAGATAGATAGATAGATAGATAGATAGATAGATAGATAGATAGATAGATAGATAGATAGATAGATAGATAGATAGATAGATACTAGTTAATCAGTAGTAGTAATAATATAATAGCCTAAAGCATAAGGATATTGGATCACGCTGGGCCATATAGTTGTGTTTTATAGCTGCTTTTTATTAAGATACGGTCTAATGATTTCTTTCACCACATGTGCTGTAGATTATTAACATTAATTATTAACATTAATAACAACATGAAACATTGATCCACCTTGACAAACTAGAACATTAAAATGCTATTTTAACAGGAAAGTATATCCATTAACAAGTTAAGAGTATGAAAGAGGACATTCTCCATAAGCACTACTTTTCATTCATCTAAATGTTGTTGGTAATGCCTGGGACTTTTCCAAAAATTGGAATGTGGGTTATGATTTATTATTACTTTTCCACTTCCTAAGTGGGCTAAAGGATATAAATCTTCTCTCCACACTGGTGGAGAGCACAGGTATGTGATAAACGTTGTAGCAGTCGATCTAAGATTAGCCCATTTAAGAAAATTAAGGGGAAGATAACCCTCATTCTTAATCACATTTGAATCATTCTGAAACCTCGGCGTTAGTAAGAATTCGAAACCGAGGTGCCATTAAGTGGGTTTTCAGATATGCCCGCGTAATAAGACAGACTTGTTCCCGGTTCTAGCACCCATCTGTGAGGAGTCTCGCACTAAAGTGCAGCTCGCTGTGCCACTGCGTGAAATTACACTAAAAAAGCCTATTTTTGCCTCTCGTGCGCGCTCCTGAATACGCGTTCACGTTTGGCAGCTCCACGTCGACATTCTTCCAGCTGCATATAGTGAACTGCACAGCACTGGGGGAAGAAAAGGTAAAAGCGGCGGCGGCCACCTTACGATTAGAGCGCTGCAAGTCCGCCGATGGACATCAACTGCAGAGAAAACAGGCGTTTGCAGTGTGAATCTATCCGTGGTTTGCAAAGTCCTCAGCCCGCTTTCATCTTTTGCATTTTATGATCTAGACCGTTTTCCCCTCGTGTTGGATTGCATCTTGTCCCTTGTGTCTACCTATATCAGGTACAGTATGACTTGCAAAGCTCACTTTGGCTTTAAAATCTTACTTCTTAACGAAATAATCGTTACGATTCCGGTTGACACGTTGCAGTGTTGATTTTGAACGTTATTTCTGCACTTCTGAAGTTGCTGTCATTTGGTTGCTGATGAAGTGCCAAGTTTCCAACTACATTCAAACTGATAGAACTCAATACTCCTGGAGCTCAGCTGGCCTTCTGAACTTTCCTCATTGCTATCATATCACTCTGCATTGTTTAGTAAATGGTTATTCTCAAGGGCCTGTTTAATTCAGAAAGTTGTTAAAGCTCAACAGGTAGAGTCATTTATACCCTGTGGTACTTGAAGTGAAGTAATCCCTTCAAAAAGGTATCAGCAACACTGTAAAACTTAAAATATGCCAGCCAGCGTATACTTAAAATGCAATCTTTGCAAGCAACCAGATGGGCAAGACTAAAGAGGTAAGTAAATACACTAAAGAACCATTTTCGAGGAGGGTGTACTGCAGGATCAACTTTTGCGCACACCCAAATATTATTTAGGTCTTTAATCATTTCTGTATTGCTAACAGCATGTAAAAAGACACCACCTGGCCTGCTATATACCTGTGTGTCTCTAGGGAGGAACCACCAAACAGCTCGGCTTTCTTTAGGCCCGTCCTTAACGCATTTAGATCTTAGGTCTGCTATTTTGAGCTGTTTTCTGTTATATATTTTTCAGTGGAGTCAGTATAGTGAAAATAAAAAAGATAATACAACATGGCTGTCTTGTTTTCCCTTGCTTTTGTGCCTTGCTGCAGGTTGAAGGAGCACCCAGTCATGAGGAGGATAAGGTTCCACACAAGGACAAACCTATGAGCTGGCACTGTGGCTTTCCAAATAAAGTTCTGTGATACACTTAGACTCTAATTGCCCGCAGTCAGTGCATTACAGAACTTTGTTTTGGAAGTTAATACATTAACCTTTTGGAAATAAAACCTCAAACATCTGGACATTTTAGTTTATAAAACGGTTCAGTGTTTCTGTTGGCAAATGTTGTCTAAAATAAAGTTTCTATTTTAATCAATTTTTTACAGTCTCTTTCCTTCAGTGCTTTAATCCTGATCACAATAATGTTGCTTGTCGTGTATTTTCTGTCATTTTGTGTCAAATCATTACTTTAAAAGCAGCCATGTGGACCATATGGAAGCGCTAGTCACGCTGGTCAGGTGACTGAGTGGAGGTGAAGCAGAAAGGTAAACAGTGTTGACTGTTTCAAGTTATTCGTTTTTACAACCACATCAAAAAAAAGTGCACACATGAGCAATTTTGACCAGGTGACGATGCAGCTGTAGTAGAGGTAAATCATTACAGATGTTCTAGGATTAGTTTAAATCTTTAGATTTGGATTCGTCTTACATATACCTGGCTAAAAAATAAGACAATTAAAAAATTCTGATACTTAACTTACAAGTTTGCTGAATTGTGTGTTTCCACTGTTCACTTTCATGCATTTCTTTCAAAATGGTGTTTAATATAGGGTATAAGTGCTTCTTTATAAACTCGATAAACTCTTTAATTTTTCCAAACAGAAGGGTTACACTTGTTTTATATAATTAAATAATTGCATTTACTATCTCAGCCACAGACTACTGTATACTGGGCTCAGCCATATAAAAGATGTCTTAGCAGTAAGTGCAACATATGCAACCAGCCCTTTACAGTCTATGCTAATGTTGCAATGCATGCTGGGAAACGCGTTAAATGGTGCATTCAAATACTATTCGTTAACTCCTTCCAGAATGAAATGGGAGCATTGCGTTGATGTCAACGGTTCGTTTAAAGGTTGATGGATAAAATAAATAAATAAAATATTATTTATTTATTTATTTATAGTATGAACCTTATGGAGATTGTAGGCACAAGTGCAATTCTATTCACCTACAATCGTGAACAGTTTTCTTTTCTTGGGTCCTAAAATGCGGAAAATCCTAAAATCTATGAAAACGCAAAATGCTTACGCTTGAGAAGCTAGAACCAGTCCATGTTTAAATAACTTCAAAATAACTTTAAAGAATGCTCTGACCTATGCTTTTCTTAATCGACTTACCGTTTTCGTGTATAAACTAGCCCAGTGTCTGATAATAATTTCATATACCCAAAATAACAACATTTATTTTATATTGTATGCTTTAAAATCCTCATTTTTACATTGACCACTCGCGTGCAGCGTTTGTTATTTCCTACAGGCATTGAATGTAGCACACTTTCCCTGCTCTGACCTCTGACAGGAGCTCGCGGATCTGCTCCCTCCCTGTACAAACACGGAAGCAGCATGGCGTCCAACAGCAGCGGCAGCGATAGCTCTGACAGGCAACGCAGTGCACAGCAAAGACTGAGTGTAATTGCCGGGCATTTACAGAGACCGGTGGAGGGTAACTCGGCCATCCTAGCCGCGGAGTGCAAAGCCCAGGGAGACAAGCTAGATGTCTCCAGCGAGCGGAGGACTGTGCCGAGGAGGAGGTACGAGGCTGTGATGGAGCGGTGGACGAGGGGGGCTTATCCGCTGTGGTTTTGGCTACTTCTTAAGTCAAACTTAAGTGCATTGCCAGCTAAACATGAGACATTTGGGTGGCGTGCAGCGGTAGGCTGGTTGCAGTCTCCCTACTAGACATAAATATCCGTTAGAGATGTAGTTGAAGCGGAGTTTGGTTAGCTTCAGAGCTAACGTTTCTAGGCTACAGAGCAGCCATTCATTTGCTAAGGGGTGGGTGCGGCTAAGTGTAGGAGTATTGAAGAAGTCGACGTTCTCAAAGTTTGCCAGCTGTAACTTTCATCCACTCACGAAGTACATCCTTTTATTTGTTATGTAACTATGTTTCCTTTCAGTGAGGTCCTTAGTGTTTGATTAATCCGATTTGACATTCATTACTGAGCTGTCCGATTTAGTGGGGCTGATAAGCGGTTCTCCTTTTTGGAGTTGACCCGTTAGCAGGTTCACCCAAATTTTGTCTCTTGTGAGAAGAAAATCGTAAAATAACCTGTAGCTAAAGTGCAACAACAGTGAAAGGAGACAGAGAAACTTCTGTCTCTTCCGTTGCTCTGATTGGTCAGGACAAGTGGTGGTCTGACTTTCAACCTATTAGCAACTTAGTTCCTTTTGAGGAACCCCACCAGAGCACTGACATCTAGTGTCTGTGTCAGAAAACAGCAGCTAATACAATCAGCAAAAGTTATGTGCATCTGGCCTTGTGATGCGTGTCCCGTTCAGGCCAATATGACGCTGTGATAATGCGGCTAAATATTATGTCTTATACCCCTGTCTGCTATACTTGTGATAGTTGATAGTTGAGGAAATGCAAAGCAAACAGTTATACAGTCACTAGCCATCTGTGTGGAACAAACTTATAAATCAAAGAATCAATTGACAGTGTGAAAGTAAACTACTTATATGGTGTAAGAGAAGTGCTTTGCCTCTGCTTTCTTTTTCATTGGTATAACTACACTTCTTCCATTCAGTCCTGTTAGTGTCTTATTTAGAGTGAAGCAACTTATCTTGTAAGTTAAAGACACTACAGCATTACAGATGGAAGCCCCAGGGACTCTCTTATCAGCAAGTACTTGGTGAGACTGGGGAAAAATCTCCTTGTGGTGAGAGGAAACCAAAGAGAGATGCCAAACATGTAATACAAGAAACACTTGGTAGGTTGGTTAGTTCCCATAGACTAGAAACATACAGTTCCAGAGCCAGAGGTGTTTAAAGATGATGAAGCACAAACTGTGGAGATATGGCATTGTGAAAACGTTTTGCATCACCCGCCTTTTTTGTATTTTGCTAGGCAAATCCAAAATTGTTTAAGGAATTTATCGAAACATGTACAAACATACATGCAAATACATTATATATGTCAAAAACAGTTTATACATTTCTAACAAGCTTAAAAGTCAATATTTGGTATGAACACCTTTATTCTTCAACATAGCTTAACCTCTCTTATTTAGCATTTCTTGTAATTTCTTTAAGTAGTCTTCGGGAATAGTTCTTCAGGCTTCTCGAAGGAAATTGAAAGCTTTTTTTTCAATGATGGCTACCTTTTGTTTAGCCATCATCTATTTTCTATCAAGATGGTCCCACACAGTAATGTTTTGCTCTGGGGAGCCCAATCCATGCCTGACAGTTTTCCATTGTGTATTTTTTCTATCCAGATATGCAAGGTATGCTTTTGCTGCTTTGGCAGTGTGTTTAGAATGATTGTCATGCTGAAAAATAAAGTTGTTGTCAATCAGACGCTTTCCAGGTGGTATTTCTTGGTAGATCAAAATCTGATGGTACTTTTCAGCATCTATAATTGTATCAATTTTGACAGCACGACTACCTTAAATGTAGTTCCAAAACATGACAGAATCTTAACCATGCTTTACAGATAGCTGTATACTGTTATACACCTCTCCTGACCTTCTCTGTACTATTGATAACAATTTAAACAAAAAACTTCAGATTTGTACCCATCACTTGCTAATACCTGTTGCCCTTGATTTTCAGCCCAGTTCTGGTGTATTTTGGCATACCTCAGTCTTTATTCATACTTTCCCTTCTTTAAGAATGGCTTCTTGACAGCCACACTTCCACTGAGACCATTTCAAATGAGGCTTCAGTGAACAATAGATGGATGAACTGAAGGGCCAGGTACTTCTCTCAGGTCCCGTGCTTGGTCCTTTCTGGATTTGATCTTTTTTTTCCTGTTTCTCAAGGACATGACTTTTGTATACTGTTTATCTGCTAAAGATATCTTTTTTTGTCCTCCACCTTTTCCTCCAGTTTAGGTTAGGTGCCAAGTTTTTGTGTAATAGCTGGTTGGGAATCACCATGTTGCTGCAAAAAATAAAATTTAAATTTTTAAATAATTATGTGTTTCTGTGACAGGCTGCTAGTAAGTTTAAAAAAATTTTAAGGACCTATATAAATAAAATTTATTATTGGTATTGTTATTTTGTTATTATTAAAAGTTTCTAATGATATAATTTCAAAATTGATTGTTAGCTTAGTTGAGTTAGGCACTTTTTTTATCCTTAAATGATTCATAGGTCAGTTTTATCCAGTAAGATAATGTTATCTCACTTTTTTTTGTTACAAAATAAGATTGTCAAGCATACCAACAGTAAAACCTGCCGTAAATGTTGCTATAAGATTGGCTGTCAGGCTTTGAATCAGGTCAAGCAATTACATGCAGTATCATTTCTTTCCCAAAGAAAAACTTTTGGAAAGTCTGAAGAGATATTTCTTAAAAAAAATACAAAGGTCTGGCTCTTTGGATGCGAAATATAAAGAAATAGGGGGCAACTCAAGACTTTCGCACAGTACTGGTGATGGCATCTAATAGTAACCTATAAATGAATGGAAAATGAAAGTGAAAGAGGAGAGTAGAAAAGGTACTTGATGTCTCATGGCAGGAGTCCAGCCATGAGGGTCACCTGATCCAACTGTAATAATAAGTTTTATCAAAAAGGAAATGTAAGATTTATTGAATGATATGATTGTATCCTGTTCATTCAGGGCTTTGTGTGTGATGAGAAGCGTTTTAGTTTCTGTTTTTAAAAGCATGTTTAAGCAAGAATCTGGATGTACAGGTTGTGTATTCTCCCCAGTCCTAAAGCGGCAGTTGACAACATGTTGTGTCATCACACATGTAGTAATCTTTCCGTGTGAGAGATCTAGATTCCTGTCACGCCTCTGGGCTGTGTTTGCTAGGTATTAGGAAAGTAGTGTGAAGAGCAAAAGTCATGCAGGAAACGGGTCAAGCAAACAGCTTTTACTTGTGAAAGTCATATTTGAGTCAAAGCATGCCTCATTCACTGCGACCATCACATTTACTAGATTGCATCAATCTAAGGCAACTTTACTTTTTATGGATCAGAAATGTGTACAAGGATTTGCTTCTCTGTCTGTACAGCATATGGCATCATTTATCTTTAGACCAGGTTTTGATTAGAAAGAAACTCTTGGAAAAAAATTTTTTTTAAGGGAGGATAAAAGAATAAACTTCTAGAAGTACGGCTTCCAGGATGGACAGGCATGTAACGCATGTTGTGTGGAGACAGAGTTGGGGTGCACACAGACAGGGGTGCAGCTTATCAAGACCTTACGCGCTTTCTCTTTAAACCAGTGGTTCTCAAACTTTAGAAACCAAAGAAAGCTCATGCAGCCGCTCAAGAATTTTGATCAATCATTAAAAAAAAAAAAGAATGTATGCCGTAAAAGCATAATAGCACTTATTTTCGCATTACTTAACTGTATATTCTCTTCTTTTCATTTGCCTGATTTCCACATATCCATGTCCCTCTGCAGTGGCCTTACGCCACCAAAACAAGCCCTGCCCCACAATTTGAGAATCATGGCTTACTAATGGCCTGAAGGAGAGTTTCTGTTTTTTGTTTTTTGGTACCTGTACTATGAAAGTTGGTAGTCTGAATTTACTGCCAAACGCAATGCCCAATTATGGATACATTTTTATTTAGCATGTACAGCAGCTATTACAATCTGTCAGTGGTGGTGAGGATTCATTAAAGTATGGCTTAGTGTGTCACTCATTTGTGCTGCTGCTTGTAATTTGGAGAAAACTCCATTTTGGCATGTGTTAATCTTAATAATGGCTTTTACTCAGCAACGGTAGCATGCCATCCCAAGTGACCCTTAGCTATTACTGATCTGTACATGGCTGTACAGCTGTCTTTCTTTAAGAAGTACAGCACGCAAGCTTTGTACAGTACAGTCACAAGGCTGTAAAGTCAGCATTTGTATTTTAATATCTCAGAACAGTAACAGAATACTGACAGTTGTTGAAATTTACATCTTTGCAAAGCAAGCACAGCCATGTAGTATCTGTTGGCTAGTTCCCAACTTGGTTCCTGTTTGTACTGTAAAAAACACAAAGTGTAGTTGGTGTCTACGTGCCATTATTGTTAGGTATTACCTTCAAGTTCAGCATACACATTTAAGCCTAATCCTAAAAAGCTGAGGAGTGTTAAAAGTAGCCGTTGAAAAATGTCTGATTGGTGCCATAAATGTAAAATATCTAATGTATTAAATGGAGCTCAAGGATTGTATGCTCATTTCTTCTGTGGATGGACAAGTTGTTTGAATGTGTTGCCTCTGCAATACTAAAAGAGCCATGTGTTTGCTAACCTGTGGCCAAAGTATTTGCCTGTGGGTGTGCCTGTCTGCAGCCTCCCATTTTGTAAATTTGCCACTTCATAGCCACCTCAGGTTAATGGAAAAGCTGGGAATGTCTTAATAAGATTAAGGGATATTCTATATGTCTGGCTTTTCAGATAACATCATGAGATTGTCAGGAAGGATGCTGAGCCAGTATCCAGCCCAGAGGGACTGGGATGGCAAATTAACCAAGGCACCACACCCAGGAATAATCCTCACATGTTCTGGTGTAACTTTGAGTGATAATGTGCCCGAGTCCTAACTTGTACCTACATTAATTTTTTTCCACAGACAGGAGATTATGAAATGGAATGGCTGGGGATACAGCGATTCAAAATTCCTGTACAACAAGAAAGGCCAAGCAGAATTTACTGGAAAAAGGTGAAGTATGAAAAAGCACAGCACTCTTAGGTAAAGCTTATTCTTATCTGTTGGTGATTTAGAAAAATCAGTCAGTGCTTGGTCTTATCCACTCCCTCTAATCTGGTGTTAGCCACTGTGTTGAGCTTTAGCATTCATTCTGTTTGTGTAACTTGAGGCTGGAGCTTTGCATTGATCTTTTTTTACAGCCCACTACTTGAACCCAGCCTTTGAAAATCAGTTGCCGTCTCTGTGCTTGGTGTGTGTGCTCACAACATTGTGGTGCTACTGCCACCTAGTGGTTGGCATTTAAACTGTTCATTGTCATCTGAGAAGGTCACTGATTGTGATTTTCAGCCTTCTTACACTCAGGTGCCCATTAGCAGAAACTACTCACCCAATTTCTTAAAAAGATATGATGAATATAATGCTGGCAGTTATATGTGTCTGATGGTAAATGCAGAATGTAGGTGGAAGAAAAGATTTACTTTTAATTGCTGCAGATTCCCAGAAACAAACTGTTACTCAGTCTAACTAAATATCCTTTATCCATGCCTGCCATGACAAGAGCAAAGGTGTAGGTGGGTCTTGTTTTCGTAATCATCGCTGCCAGCTGTGGGAGAGGTAGCTGTGCTTGTCAGACAATCAAAACTGAGAACTGGCACAGTATGTACAAGCACGTATTATCAAGCAAATTGTTTCCTCCTGTGTAAGCACTTACCACAAAGCCCTCAGGGCTTTCCGTGCCCGACAAGAAAAAAGCTATCTGGGTGTTGTATATCAGCTGAAGCAAGGGTGATGGTGCTTGCTGCATGAGGGTTTTTTTTTCCTCACTTAAATATAGCATATATTTTATTGTCCTTAGACAAAGGTACACCATAGTCCCCTGATGGGCCCAATCTGTGACACCGGCACAATTCTGAAAGTGATGGTAAAGGAAATCACAATAACAGCACTGTCACTGCTGCTCTGCTTGTCTAATAACCTCATTGGACTCAGATCTCATACTGTATTCCTATAAGCCACAGGTCTGGGTTTCCAAATGAATTTGCCCAGTCAAGCATGCAGATATTTTCAGTTTCAGTTTCACTTCTGCTGCAGTGAAGCTAATACATGAGACTCAGTTGATAATTTTTAATTGGTAATTCAAACTTTCTGTCCTCTTTTACACAATCCAGGTATAGGTTGAGCGGTATGATCATTCCCGGCCTCAGAGAGTGGATGGAAAGCACATTCGGTGCCAATCTGCAGCACAAAACTCCAGCAGCAGTGAGTAACAGCTCCTGTTTATTTGTTGCGTCTTCGATGAATGGGAATGTGCAGAAGCCATAACCACTGTGGTTTGTTTTGTTTAAGCCAATTCTGAATAGCAGTGCTGTCCAGCCTCCCACTCTAAATGAGGCCTTCTTGAAGGAACTAAAGTCCACAGGTATTCCCTTCTCTCATGACGTTGAAGACCGGGTTTTTCGCTCACATGGTAAGGAAGAAAAAAGTGTCTTTTAATGTCTGCGAATTGTAATTTAAGTTGCAACATATTTTCATTTGTTATGAAAATATAACAAAAAAATTGGTGATGTAATTTCATTCCTGTATTCTTTTTTCCAGGACATTGCTTACACGAGATCTTTGCTCTGAGAGAGGGGAAAATCGGCCGTGTTCCAGATTTGGTGGTATGGCCAAGTGAGTTCAGAAGCTATGCTGTCACTGTTAAACATGTGTATATATAATTTCTTTCCTCTATCTGACTGCTTTTCTCCTCCCACATAGCATAACTGATCCCTCCTACTGGCTTAGGTGATTTAAAGGGTTAATCTCTGCAGCGGCAGGGATATTAATATGTATGAGTGGAAGCTTAATAAGAAGCGTCAGGGGGAGGATGGGTGACACCCAATACTCCACAGTCTGGCCCTGCACAGTACACCCATGAATTATGATTCTGAGATTGGTTTTCTCTTGTTATGGCTAGCACTGTTTTATCATGCAAATGAGTGTTGACTGATGGTTGAAACTTGATTAGCAGCCTCCCAAATGGGAAGCAAATCACCAGGCAACTGTAGGCACATTCTCATCCACAGTGGCACCAAGTTTTAACTTTTCCAACTGTGCAAATGCACTCTCATCTACTAAATGTGCAGTAGATGTTTTGACCTATAATTGCTGTTCCTCTGTAGCCTCTCCAAGTGAATTTTAAGTGAATGTTTAGTTTGTGGAGCTGTAATCCTTTGGCCTACGCTATGTGTTTAATTGGATGCCCAAATGCAGTAGAATGTAAGCATTTCTCACTGCCTCTTAAAGCTCTCGAGGCCAGTGAAGCACGTCCATGTACTTTCGTATTGCTGTGCATCCCACTCACTCACTGCCCCAGTGTGAATGGATATGGGCTCTGATTGGTTAAAATACATCTGTATTGATCTAACATGTCCCACCCAAGAGAGTGTAGCTTCATGCAGTTTGGCTCAGCCTGAGGAAAGCCCCAGGCAAATCAAAGGATGCCCTGCCTCTCTGCTGGCCCCCCTACTCTAATGGTTCAGGAAATATACATTTTTACATTGTCAGTGGTATGCAGATAGTGTTGTGTGCCATCATTTTTTTTCCCCCCTTTCCAGTGTGTGCATGCTTTTTAAAAATATATAATTTTATGAACATTTAATATATGAAGACTGTAGCAGATGGTAAAAGAATTATGTTTCAAAAAAATACAAATCTTCTGTGTTTTTTTGCAGACTGTCACAATGATGTAGTGGAAATTGTGGAGCTCGCATGCAAACACAATGTTTGTTTGATACCATATGGAGGTGAGCTATGAAATCAAAGGCGTTAATCTACATAATTAGCTTTTATGTAAAATTTATATAGGGCTCTAGTTTATTTGCATTTCACGAGTTTTAACATATCATCCATCAGTTATCTTTTTTTTTTTGGGGGGGGGGGGCTG
>VVHJ01031929.1:96942-116128 GCA_015107715.1 Tylochromis polylepis
GGGGGCTCAGTGAAAGCTTTATTATCTATATTATAGATGCTACTGTTAAAATTGGTGCAGGGGACACTGCACTAATTGCAGTGGTTACATAAGAAATCATTGTAACTTATACGCAATCTCTTTTATTTGTTTTCTCCTGTCAGTCACTACTAAACAATGTCATGCTGATAATATGGGAGAAATTAATCTTACGTATTGTTAGTTTCACTGCAGTTTGCGAACAGGTTCGTGACAATCATATCAATAAAAGTCAGTCATTCATTACTGCAGTGAAATCCTGAAGTGAGCAGGCGTGCCATAAGAAAAATGATATATTGCATCTCAAGGATGAGCTATTCAGATGGCGCTTTTCCTCCTGTAACGTGTCAAAATGACTGCTGTGAAAAGGAGTTTTATTGTAACAGTGGTTTTTATTATCTTTTAGGAGGGACTAGTGTCTCTAGTGCCCTCGAGTGCCCCCCAGAGGAAACTCGTTCCATTGTCTCGTTGGATACCTCACAGATGGTATGTAAACACCTGCGCAATCAGCACTAAGGACAAGAAAAACTAAAATCAATCTATCTGATCTTTAAAGTTAGAACAATAGTCTGAAAAGAGACTGAGACAGAGTAAGGCTGGATCAGTATACTTATTCATAGGCACCAGGCCATAAGCTGAAATGGATATTCAGATTAATATTTAACTTGGTGTGATCTTTTCTATATAGCTTTCTGTGCCTATTGTTGATATCTCTTCAGGTTTGGATTACTAAACAAATGTGTCAAGTAAAATTGTGTTTTCAGCATAACAGGACTGTAGTAATAGTAGATGTACGTTATTGAAACTCAGGTATTCCTTCTTTTTATCAGCTGATAACAGCTAAGTAATAGTGGAAACTGTGGTCTCTTAGTATGCGCTACAAGCTATTGCATTATGGGACTACAAGAATTGAGTGTTTCCAGTGTTCCTTTTTCCATATACCCCTTTTTTTTTTTCAGTAACACGAGTGCAGCCAGAGTTAGAATTGGTAAATTAGTTGTGTGGATAGGGACATAACCCAAGTGATGCACCAGCCATTAATCTTAATAGAATCCCAAACAAGTCCCCATAAACATGATAATCTTTTATCAGATACAATATAAAGTGGTGAAAATTGTCACTGTACAGTAAAGCCCTTTGATCCAGGCTCACCCAGAGGTGATATACAAGCTCCTAGCTCACCACTCATTGAGTTTGCTGCCACTGACATCAGTGACCAGCGTTCTGTGTCGGGGATCAGAGGTCAGGTGTCTCCAGCTGAACCACATGAAAGAAGCAATGTGGTAGGAACGTAAAGTTTATTACCTCTGGTGACTAATTTATGACCTCCTATAGGTAAGGGCAAGCCTTCAGGAAACTGACAGTTGTCTCCCATCCTCTTCTGCACGCATTCATCCTCAGACATTTTGATGTAAAACATACTGTGTTGTAAGCAAACTGTGAAGATACCGTCTCCACAGCCTGCTCTTGAGTGCAAAGTTTATGTCTGAGTCTGAGATATTTGAAGTCAACATAACAGATGTAGGCAGAGCTCAGATGACAGACATGGGGATACACAATATCTGTTTGAAAGCAGCAGTTGTACACAAAGAAAACAGCTTAAAAAAATTTTTTCTCCCAAAAAACTCTGTGAAATATAAAATTTATGTTTATGACCTCCTCGGACATGTTGTTTGTTTGTCACAGAACCGCATTCTGTGGATTGACGAGAAAAATTTAACTGCCCATGTGGAAGCTGGCATTGTCGGTCAGGATCTAGAGAGATTGGTAAGTACTGCTCGCCCATCCATTTTAATTCACTGAAAGAGCTTACATTAATGTAAAATGTTGTGCCAACAATCAAGCTGTGCGCCTGTTCCCTAGGAGGCTGTCTGTGCTCATTCACCTTGGTACTCTTTGCTCAGTAGATCTAACAGGGTGCAGGAAGGAGTTTGCGGTAGGAGCAGGGCGCTGAAGGGGGGAGATTAGAGTCTGAGACGGTGGTCATGAGCAGATGGCACCATCAAGCTAATTCAGAAAAATGGAGAAGGAGCAGGCGTTTGATGTAGAGGAATGCGTGAGCTGCATTTAAAGCAGACTCCACCTCTGCATTTAGACTAGGCTGATTTCATAGAGCAGATGGGTCTGCATTATAAACTGCCTTCCAGAGGAATGCTGTGATAAAACAAGGCTTGACTTTACCCTTGTGCTTCTGGGGAGCATTGTTGTTATACTTTAAGATCTTAATTATTATTACTGTTGAATGTTCCGCCTAAAGATGCAATCTTTCAGTGCTACGTCTGCCTTAAGGAGAATGTGTGGGCTCCCAATGACCTACACATTCTCCTCAAAGCCTTAGGGATAGTGCATCTGATGAATAGTTTTCTCAGAAGTACATTGTTATTACTGCATGGCAAGGAACAAAGCCATTTACAGTGGGGGGTTTTTTTTATTCTTTTTTTCTTTGTGGAAGAGGAATGTGTAAGCAGTCTTGCCTGCATAACTCATACACTTAAATAAACATGTAAAACTTACTATTATTTTAGTTTTACTAACAAAGGCTTGTGTGTGCTGGAAGTATCAAGTTTACAGGCATTATTTTACACATGACAGCAGAGCTGCCGTAAGACTAAAGAGAGAGATCAGTGCATTATTTATTCAGTCTTTCCACTTGGTTTATTTTGGGCCATTATAAAACCACCAATGTCATAAAACCGCCGTTTTTACATTGCGGTATAACTAGAGCAGTGACATGCAGCAGCAGAGGTGCAATTATATTTTCCCTTTGCTTGCGCATTCTCTTCGCTTGTTATTAAAACATTCTCGTGGGTTTACAACATCATTGTTTACCACACATTTCTGGCTCCCTTTTAAGTTAAAAACAAACGTGTTTTATTATATTTTTCCATTTTACTGCAGCTTAATGAGAGCGGCTACTGTACAGGACATGAGCCTGACTCCATGGAGTTCAGCTCCCTGGGGGGCTGGGTAGCAACCAGAGCATCAGGTATGAAGAAGAACATCTATGGCAACATTGAGGACCTGGTGAGTACACGAAGCAATGTTACTATATAGTAATTAGAAAGAAAATTACCTTAAGTTTTGTGGACTTCACCCTGATAAGTCATAGAATCAGTTATGAAATATGTGCATGTCTTTAAGTTTGGGCAGGTGTTGTTTGGTTCTAAAGCTGCTTTATTGCTGTGTTCTCACTGAATAGGTTGTCCACATAAAGATGGTTACCCCACGAGGTGTGATTGAAAAGAGTTGTCAGGGACCACGCATGTCCACAGGGCCGGATGTTCACCACTTCATCATGGGCTCGGAAGGTTGGATGACTTTCTCATATGATTCCGGTTCAGGAGTGCATGTGGGCGTGTGCGCAGTTGTATAAACATGCATGTCAATGTGGGTTTGTGTGCGTGTCTTTGAAACCTCTGATAAAACGCTAACATCAGGATGATTCTCATGCTCTCCACTTCTTACACATTAACTAGCATTGGTGGAAATGTGATCTGGAGAGGTGTTAGTTAGGAACCAGCAAGTGTCCTCTGCACCCCATCTGCACTGTCCTTGTGAATGCCCACAGAGAATACTGCCATATGTCAGGTTACCCCTGCATAATGAGGAGGTTCAGAGACTCTTGGCATCACCATGTTAAACAGCTGTGGATACAAACTTTTTATTTGCCCTACAAAGCTCAGCAATCTGCTCCCCGACTGGGCTGGGACTGCTGCAGAAGTCTCTATTTGTGTTCAGTGAAACTGATCTCAGCAGCAGTATCATACCAACAAATGGGGTTTGAAGTTTTGAAGTTGTGTGCAGGTTAACTATGAGAGTTCATGTTTTGACTGACAGTTGCCATATATGGGTAGTTTCACATTAAGCTAGCCACATTTATTTTTACTCTTTATGACTCAGCCACCACAGAATTAAAGATCTTCTCAAAAGAATTTTGCTCTGCCTTAAATATGTTTGGCACTTTACACTTTACAGTGTCCTTCAGCTTCATGGCTTGAACATGATTCTGCACTTGCAGACTGTAGGGTGCTACGGACAGCCTGTCTACCTGCAGAAAACATTTTTGTTGTGAGATGAAGGCAGTGTCCAAAGTATCTGGTACAAGTGATCTGTGGGCTCTCAGTTATGTTGTTGCTGGTCCTTTAGCCAGATGCAGCTTAGTTATAACATGCTAATACACATAAGTTATAACATATAAAGAGCTGAAGTGAAACGGAGCGGATCTTGGATGTTTGGTTATGCTTCTCCCATTCCTGGTAAACTCCTGTGAGAAGCCTGTGGCTCCCTTCCCTGTTCCAGCCCATTTGTCAGCCAATCAGCATTCGACCTACGCATAGCTGAGCTATGCACTGTTGGGTTGTTGGATGCATGGGAACATTTTTGCATAGGCTGAAAACCCTTCTCCCCATAAGCTCTCTGTGGGCAAATACCTACACAGAAGTACACAATGACCAGAATCCAAGAATTGCTTTTCCAAAAGATAAATTTCTAAAAGATACTTGCAAGGGGTTCCCTATTATTTATGCCCTATGAAGTTTTTTTTTTTTAACTTACCCCCTTGGATATAAATATGGGCTTATTCAAGTTTCAAAATTATTGAAGTGAATTGATTAGAAATTTCCTGTTGTAACTGATTATTATGTAGTGTGATTGCATTATGAAGAAACACACCAATGAAAAATAATCTAATAAGTTAATTTTTCCTAATGCAGCCATTAGAGCCAGACTGTTTTATCGGCAGACTAATACTATTGGCTTATAATAGCTATTTGGTGATCTGTCCGTATCTGCATTTACAGCAGCCAATAAATTAAAATTTAAAAAGTAAAGAAGACAGCTCGAGCATCTTGATGGCATCCAAAAAATGTTAAGTTTGTGAAACAGTAGGCTTGAGAACATCAAGTCTAGTTTGCTGCTTTTTCAGCATATGAACCTCATAAACCTCAAAAAGATATTGAATTACTGAAAGTGAAAATAATATAGCAGTCTACTTGTAATACATAGCTAGATATTGCTTACTCACGTACTCACTCACATGGTAGAAATATTTTGAACACTTTAGTCTAATATCAGAGTAGCTACTTGTAACACATTTTTTTTCTAACATGCTTCATATCTTCAAAACCGGAGCTTTGAGAAGAAGCTTTTTTGCAATTAAGGTGAGTGAAATTGAAGATGCGCTTGCTTCTGGGCTCACTATACTGAGCAGAGATAGGACAGGACCACACCTCAGTGGTAGAGCATGTTGTTCAGGGAGGCCTAACTCTTTTGCTAAGAGGTCACACCAGCACACGGTCTCATTAAAATTATCTACCTCCTCGCCGAAAGAATCCCATCCTGGTGTCTGACAGTAGGCCACAACAACAGCAAAGCGCCACACTAAAACCCTCAACTATGCTCTGCATGTTAAGTGGAACGCATCCATTTCATTAGAAATTACTGTGAAACCTCAAGCTTCTTATTCTCTGCACAACAACAGGTCTGTGTATCTCTCTGACCTTGAAGTAACCTGAATGCAAAGTAGTTCTTCCCCCTTGCTACAGCCAGTGTAAACAATGATTGGAATGATCAATGCTAATCCTTTTCTCTTTTAAACTCCCCTCAGCCATGCAGAAAATACAATATGAAACCAACTAACGCTAACCTAATGCTGAGAGTTAAATGACTGATTTAAAGCAGTGGTTCCACAATGGTCAGTGGCTTTTTTGGTCAAAATATTTGCTGCTAAAAACACTCTTCATTGCGAATATTCCCTTTCCGCAAACACGTATCCTTTAAGATGAGGTTAGTTTAATAGCAAGAGTTCCAGTAAAATTAGCTTAAGCTGCACTCAGTATTTCATTGCATTGCATCTGTCCCGAGAGTTTTTCCAACATTGCTGTTCTTATTGCCACCATTTAGCCCTCACTCTGGCTCCTCCTACAGTCTTTCTTTCTCCCCTTCTCCAGATCCCCACCCCTCTCTCATTAAGTGGCTTCTCCTGCATGCTATCAGGAGGGGGGGGGACCTTTCTTGGGGTGAGGCCCAATGCAGTCACATCTTCCACTGTGCCACTAGGGAGCAGCATGTGGCATACAGTGTCACATTAGAGGCCTCATTAACAACCATAACAGGCTGATGAAGCCTCCTGATGGACTATGGCTGTGTTCATGGGGGATACATTTATAAATGAACGTGATCTATAATGATACAGAGCACACAGGGTGCAAGAAAGCAATTTGGATCATAGCAATAAAATTCACAAACTAACTCTAATAGCTGTTGTTCATTGTTGAGTGTGTGGAGAAAGGGTAAAAATGGCAATTACATGTTGTGCGAACCCATCAGATTTTGTCTTTTGTTGAAATAGTCCAAAACCCTTAAAATGTTTGTACAGTTCACTTTGAGAAAAAATTTTTTAACCGTGCTTGTGTGCATGCTTGTGTTCTTGTAGACAAAGCAACATTTTTTATTTAATTTTATTTATTTTTTGTACTGATTGTAGTTTTCATTCTTCATCTAAAAACAAAAAACGAACATTTTGTTTAGCCAGATCTTTTTATGAAAAGTCAACTGAAAGTAAGTGCTGGAAGATTTAGCTTAATTCTATTTTTTTTTTTTCTCTGAGAAGTGATGGCAAACATCCATAGTTTACTTTCAAATAAACACTGGGTATATTTGAACCAAGCAGTGTGAGGATTTCAGCAGCAGCAGCTAATTGTTGAAAGCTTCCAGGGTCATGAGGTCAGCCAGAGGTTTCCTTGTACCTTATGTACGTGTTGCTGTTGTTGGTCTTGGTGGCTTTGATATACCCCTGCTTTACTTCCTGGTGTTCTTAAGCTGATAAATCTCAGTTATCCTCCAGTGTGTGGCAGAAAACCAGATCTGCTAAGTGAAATGTGAGACAAAGGTCACCAGAACAACCCTTGGGACATGTACCAGAGCCCTGTAAAACAGTCTTGAGTTCCGCTCAAAGCGGTTTAGGTCATATAAACTCTGGGAACTGATGTACTTCTTTTTGTTCTGCCTAAAATCTTTCACTGTGATTTTCCACAGGAACCCTGGGTGTGGTTACTGAGGTTACAATGAAGATTCGTCCCATGCCAGAGTACCAAAAATACGGCTCTGTGGTGTTCCCTAATTTTGAGATGGGAGTTGCCTGTCTTCGAGAAGTTGCCAGACAGGTAACAGGTTACTCTCCCCTTCAGCATGTTGTGCTCTGTTGCTGCATAACGCCATGTCTCAACATGAGATGGAAGCTAGAAAGTTACTGTGTGTTTGAGGTATGCACAAAATAAGCACTTTCAGGTCTTCGTTTTACCTCGTTTAAAGCTAACCTGGCAGAAGAAAGCGGGGGGAAAATTGATTTATAGACCAACTTGCAAAGGCATCTGATGTCATCAGACCTCATTTGGCCTGAAGTGTTGTCTCAGAGAGTCTGTATACTGTATATTTAGGACAAATAACCAAAAGCTATAAAGTCAAAACTCTTTATTGTTGTTCATTTGACTAATTCAGGCCAATTTCTTTTCCTGCAGAGGTGTGCTCCAGCTTCTATACGGCTCATGGATAATGAGCAATTTAAATTTGGTAAGTTTTGTTTGGAATTCACATTTAAGCCCAGCCCAGTTAGCTTTATGTGTCTATATGACTTTCATTTAATCTACAAATTCTCAACATTAGCTTTTCCTGTTACAAGCCGGACTTAATTTTACTTTTTTATTTTATTTTTATTTTTTGTTTTTCTAGGCCCCAATAAAAACTTGGCTTTGATCAGAGAGCTTTGCAACATGAGGCACATGATGTGGTTTAACCATTTCTTTAGTTTCTCCCGTTTTATTTTGTTTGGTGTTCCACCTAACCATAAATGGCAGTTGTGCAGCACTCAATGATGTCACAACCTTCCACTGAATCGTTAAATGGATTATTATTTTTGCAACTGAATATCTACACACACAAACACACAGTTTGAAGCGTGATGAAAAATAAACCCGACCAGAGTTAAGTAGTTATAACACTGAAGTTTTATGATGTTGTTTCTTCAGGTCTAGTGGAATGCATCTGGCATTCCCAGAGATCTCTGCAAAGTTCCCCAGTCTCCTGGGATCTCATTATCTTCCCTGTATTTCCACTTTTCACAGAGTAGGCACTTCCCAGCATTACACAGGGAAGACAAAGTGACCAGGATTTTTCTTACTTTCTTTTTCTTTTTTTTTTTTTTTTTTGGGGGGGGGGATAAAAACTAAAACTCATGGCACTATGATGCATTCATGGATTTAATAACTTGTCCTTACTTTTTAATAGTGATTACTGTGGAGAAAGTTTGTGTACTATATAAAAGGGTTGTTTTTTTGTTTTGGTTTTTTTTTAAGTTTGGGACTACACAAACAATTTATCGCTACCTGTATTAATATATAAAAATAAGAATTTTGCCTTAAGGAAAGATAATATAAACATGTGAATATATGAATTTTGTTCATTGTATTAGCAATTTTCTCTCTCTGGATTTTGAGTATTTAATTAACGAGTATGATGGCTGTGAGGGACCTTAAGACCTACAATCACATTTTGGAATGGAAACAATTAGGACACTAAGTGATGAAGAGACTTGAGCATAGGGGGAAATAAATGAACTGTTAAGTCTCGGCGACATCACCCATGACTTCCCTGCTGTGATTGATAACCATCCCATTGGCCCCAGCCCCTCATTTTCCCTTGTCCACAGGCGCTTTTGTGGGTCCGATCAGGAATAAATCAAAAAGGGTGGCTGAGGAAGACGGATATCACTGTGTCAACCCCACTTCCCTTTGGAAACTCTCTGATTTATAGTCGCTGTCGCTCGCAGCCACTGGCCAGTTGTGAAGTTATTCAAATGTTGCCATTTATTTCTTCTTTTGTTTGCAATACCAAATATACCAGAGTTGCTTTGCCCTCTCAGAACACTGGAGGATGCAAGCAGAACCAGAATTTGCCTAATGTGTGGGAAAATCGTTTATTTTATTTACTTTTTTTTTTCCCTTAGGTCTACTTTTAGGTGAATTAACTGAACTGATTTTAATCTTATATTTAACAGGTCATGCCCTGAAGCCTCAAGTATCTTCAATTTTCACTTCCTTTTTGGATGGGTTGAAGAAATTTTACATCACCAAGGTAAAAAATAACCAGGGGTGAACACTGTAAGTTTCTTGCTGCAGGTGTTTTACATGAAAAATGAGCCTACCTCTTTAATTCTCAGTTCAAAGGGTTTGACCCCAACCGCTTGTGTGTGGCCACCCTGCTGTTTGAGGGAGACCGCGAGAAGGTCCTGCAGCATGAAAAGCAGGTTTATGACATCGCTGCAAAATTTGGGTAAATAGTCATCATCATCATCATTTATTTATATAGCACTTTAAAAACACACCCGGTGTACCAAAGTGCTGTACAATACAAATATAAACATAATAATAAAATAGTGAAAATAGTGAAAACCAGACATAAGCCAAACATGACAAATAGTGACTGCCGAGTTTTGTATTTCTGCATCTGTGTCTTCTATATTTCTATATTGTTGGATCATTTTAAAGATCAGAAAGGTTAGAAATGTGCCATATGGTGAAAATTTATACACAGTGGTGGCACTACTTTCACCCAGCCTTGTAGTGGCAGTGATAAGAATTGAAAAGCACAGTTACACACTTAAGATTTGTTCTTCGACTCAGTAGTTTGTCTCGGTGTGGATTGATGGATCACCTCTGGATGTCCTCCTGTCAGGCTAGCTTTAATGTTAAAGTAGGTGTGAGGTGGGCAGAGATAGTAGGGCACAGCTCCCCTTAGGACAGCACAGGGCCACAAGATACAGCTGGGGGGTGTTTGGCTGTTGTGATTGATCATGAAACACATCAATGAGGACTTTCTTGGAAATCGGTTACCAGCCAGCTAGAGAGGAAACCTCCTTCATCCAGAGCCATTTTTTTAAGCCCTCACAAAAGAATATTCAGTTTATTCAGAATATTCAGTTCATCTGCCATCTGTGTAATTGTTATGACTATAATTACTTTTATTTATTGGTGAATTACTTCAAATTGTAACAGCAAAAGTTTTTTGGAAACCTAATATGAATTTATGTGTGTCGAAATCTGATATAAACATTTCTCATCTGTAACTAACTCTAGTTAATCCAATTAGCATCTGATGCACAGTTTCCTCAGACATTTTTGTCTGCTCTCATTATTTTTCACAGTCGCATAAGACCTGGAAACACAAAACCTCGGTCCTGAATTACTCAGTTCAGAGATCCAAAATCTTCCACACTACACACAACGAAAGAAAGAAAGCTTTAAAGTTCAAAGCTGGATTTTTGTTAAAACCGGTCATTTAAAAAACTGCAAAAACATATGAATGGATAAAGATATCAACCTGAAATTTAGCTTAGCGTTTCATCTCAGGTGTACCAGGATTTGTACAAGATTTGGATTGCACCATCATGGGTCATGACATAGCCAATGCATAAATTTGTTAGTCATTAATTAAAGTGGTTGTGGCAGTAACTTGTGCCATACATTATATTCATTCAGTCTTACTTGACACCATTTTAGCATTTCATGTTTGCTTCTATTTTAGGATCTTACTGAGGTTCAAACAATCTACCCTTTTTTTTTCTGTAAATCATACAAACATGATTCAGGTTGGCATTTAATCGGGAAAAGGATCAACTAAAAGCTATATGTAAATGGTCATAGGAATGTTTTCACTCTTTTCTTCATCTATTTATACTGGTTTTGTGATAGAAAGGGGTTAAGCCATACCAGCCAAAACCTGTCAGATGCAACATAGTCTTAATAATTGCATTATTTCCAATAAATGGCCATCACCCATCAGCTCAAGTGCCGGTGATGGATTGCTTAGGTGTGGTGAGGAACGTTTCCTGCAGTGATGGGAAACGGGAAGAAGGGTGAAAATCAATATAGTGATTTTCTAATGAGCTTGGCCTGATTAGTTTGGATGGTAGATGAAAATGTGATTACCCACCGCAGGTGATAGATGTGTGGCTGACCTATGGCGATGCAAGGAGCATAGCGCCATTGATCTGTACATTGTTGCACTGACAGCCTCCAAGACAGCGGTTGTGAGAGGGAGCAGCCGGAGAAACAAAGCTAAAGAAAAGATCTGTTAAATATTAACCCTGATGTCTCCTTGCAGGGGCCTGGCAGCTGGAGAGGACAATGGGCAGAGGGGCTACATGTTGACCTTTGTCATCGCTTACCTCCGGGTGGGTCACTCCTGGCTTTTTCTCTGCCTGAGCTGATGGGCAGGTGGGGCAGGCAGGGAGATTGCAATTTGACAGCAGAGAGGATAGCAGGCAGCAATGAAAGCAGCAGAATATGACCTCGGGAGGGCTTTGATTTGATCTGGTCACAGTTGTTGTCAAGGCATTGAACAGCAGTAGAAGAGCACAGGGAATGCAGACAGAATGACAATAGAAAGTTGACTTAGGTCATTCCTGTTAGAAACCTCTCTGATAATCATCAACAAGCAGGGAGTTTAAATACACTTAAGCAGGGCATCAACAGCTTTCTGCTGTATTTTTTTTTTCCTTAGCTCAGTTTTCAAAAGTCCTTCCTTGGTGGCTCCATATTGTAGATGTTTACACATTCGCCCAACAAGCGATAATCCCCATTTCAATCCCAGGAGGCACAAACCCTTTTGGGGTTGCATCGGGAAGGGCATCCAGAATGTAAAGCCCTTTTCAATAAAGCAGCAGCTTCTATTCAAAAATGCTTTTTTGTAATACAGGTCTGAAATTTTCCCATGCAAATTTCTCCTTGAGAATGCAGAGGTCTTGACGATGTATATAAATCAGCTTTTTACATAGACACAAGTTCAGGACAAAAATTTTGGACAATTAAAATGAAGAACTGAAAACGGCACAGCGCATGTCAGAAACATCACTTCATTCAGTTACATATGTCCAAATATATATTCATATAATTGCAAAAATAATTTCATCTATAGTCCATTTTGTACTACTAGTTATTCATGTAGTTATTCTTTATATTCTAGTTTTATGAGAGTAGTTTGTTCTGTTGAATGTAAGCCAGTAGTAAAACTTGCTTATGACAAAAAAGCCCAAGATAATGTCTTGAAATTGCTTGTTTTATCGGCTCAACTGTCTGAGCCCATACAGAGAAGAGAAGCTGGATTATTTTATTTTTTTCTTTAAAGAAGAAAATTGTGATTTTAACTTTCTGTTGTTCGAATGTTTTACATCCAACTCATAAAAATAAGAAGCTGTGGTTTCAAAATAAGATCACAAGCTTGTAGGATTTCTGCATATGCTTGCTTTACCGGGTTACCACAGTGCTCATAAAATGTGCTGAATCACATTAACATATCAGCCTGCTTATATACATATATATATATATATGTGCATTTTATTCCAACCAGGACTTGGGAATGGACTACTATGTGATTGGCGAGTCCTTTGAAACCTCTGTGCCTTGGGACAGGTAAATACATTGATTTACTCGCCTCCCACAGAGTCTGCCCTGAGCGTTCTGATCCTGTTTTTTTTCCTTCCTTTCGTTTATTTCTCCTTGCCTCTGTCTTTCACATTCACCTTCATGCCTGTCTTCTCCCTCTCATTAAATGACCCTGCGTTGGTGGAGCTTTTCCTTCTCAGCATACAAACTTACCACTACTGACATGCTCACACACCCACGCACACACACAGAGGGGAGAGGTCTGTAAGTGTGTTCTGTATGTGTACCATGTACTATGAGACACAGGCTCATCCCACATCCATGTACTGTGATCTGCATTTTCTCCATGTTTTCATTGTCCTGCTTTCTCACACAACAAACAGGCGCACATGCAAGCTCCTTGTTGTGTAACATGCCTGATGGGGAGAGACCAAGAGATCAGGCAGTGAGGCGAGCATATATGCCTGGCTCATTACCCAACCTCCTCCCCATCCTCCACACTCCACGCACGACTGCAGATGCTTAGGACTGGCGGCCATTTCCACACCAGTGGGAATCTCTCCCACAATGGTCTTCATGTTAGCCAGTCTGGTCTCTACCTCCTGCCTGGTCTCTTGCCTTTCTTTAATGGGGTTTTTTTTTGTCTTTCTTTTATTAGGGTATTATTTATATTTTTGCAGTGCTTGGTTTTAAATACACATTGTTGTCATGTTTTAAATACACAAATATCAGCTTGGACAAAAAACAAAGTGACCATCTGGTTTCAATGCTAGTTTTTTAAACTCCTATTAATTTTCTTTCTTTTCTTTTCTTTTTCTTTTTTTTTTTTTAGGGTTTTGGACATTTGCAGAAATGTAAAAGCACGCATTGTGCGAGAGTGTAAAGAGAAAGGAGTTCAGTTTCCACCATTATCCACATGCAGGTAATAATTAAAAACAATTTCCAATAGATTGAGCCTGAACAAACGGTCTGCCAGTCTCCTGACCAAGAGGGTGTATTGTAAATGTTTAACACTAGTACAGAAACGACACCTACAGTATAGATTTCATATTGTTCTTCCCATGAAAAGACCACAACAATGCACTGTGTGTTCTAATTTGTCCAAAGCCTATTAAAAATATGACACTCTAAAACGGGTCACACATATGTAACGAGCTGAAGTAACTTATTAAACGAGCAGGGCAGTGTAGTTTTTAGCAAATGATACTCAAGGATTAAATGGTTTTCTTGTTGGATGCCATTTTAAATGAATAAGGTGTAGCTGTTTGTCTGGTAAATGCTGAAAATAAACAGCAGTTCAAATGTTCATAATAATAAAGGATCATGTTACTCGGTGTAGCAGTCTTTGCAAATATTTAATTTTTACAAATATAAATGTTTCAGAAAAAAACAATAAACATCATGCTGTCATAAAATATAATCACAGCAACCCTTTAAATGCCTTCTATACACAAATAATCAAGAGCATTCCCCAAATTAAATACTTTAAGGAAGTTGGTCTAAATTGGAAACAAATTATAAACAAAGAAAAAAAAAATAGAACAACTACCAGTTGCTGACTTTTATTACTTGACAGCAAATGGCATTCAATCCTAAAGATACATTTCAGTTATAACCTTGGAAGTACTGAGGTGCATACCAAGTGTGACCCCTGTTGAGTTTGCAAGAGCCACAGAGACAATGCGGTCGGACGTTGTGACAGACAGACGGCGAGCTGGTTGAGGAGCACCAGGCTGCTGCTCACAGATTGCGGACAGATTAGGCCTCAGCCTGATTATGCTACAGCCATTCATTTCCCGGCTGCAGTCTGTCACATGATTGATTTGTCCATTTAACCTCCAGAACAGTGAGTGTGCCAGGTGATGGGCCATGTCAAATGAACAAGGGCCCAGCACCCTGCTCCTCCAGAGGGAGCAAGGCCAGAGAGAGAACATGTAAACGGGAGAAGCAGCATTATATTCTCAACACAAAGGTTATTACACAATATGTTCGAAAACCTGAGCGTAAGCTGCATTTAGCGGTGTGGAGAAAACACAAATATTATGATGTCAGCCGAATCACCCCGCCTGCATCATACCTGAAGAGTAAATGTGGCTGAGATGATTCAGTAAAAGGATTTGATCGCCATTTATTATGTGATAATGTTGTGTTATTAAAGGCGACAGTGCTTCCACGCTGCCTCTGCTTTTTGCTAACCATGAATGGAATTGAGGTCAGAGGTTCGCTGGGGAAAACCAAACCTCCCACCACGCTTTGTCTTCCGATTCAAATAGAAAAGAATCATTTATTGTATGTAAAATGGAGCAACTTGTCAAAAAAAAATCCTCCTTCAGATGCATGTAAATTAGATTTTCTGAGAGATGGTGGAAAGAGAAAGATTAAGGTTTCTCCCGCTCATTTGAACGTGTTTCTTGTTCGTGCAGGGTGACTCAGACGTATGATGCCGGTGCCTGTGTCTACTTTTACTTTGCCTTCAACTACAGAGGACTCAGTGATCCAGTGCACGTGTATGAACAAGTAGAGGTAGGTCCAGATTTATTTTTCTGCACATTATGCCACAAACTGTTAAAAAAATAAGAACAAATTGCATCTGATATGATAACATGTTGAAACGCCAACACCCAGCAGAGCAGGTGTCAGAATATAATATTATATAATGTATAAAGTGATTTTTTAAAAAAGAATTTTCCCCTCTTCACAGCATGCAGCTAGAGAGGAGATCCTTGCCAATGGAGGGAGCTTGTCACATCACCATGGAGGTACCCAGAGCTGAGAATTTTGTGCTTAAAATATAGAGCCTGTTTTCACAAACTGCAGAAAGCAAGTGCACATAAATCACCAAAAAAGCACAGCGATGTTATATTTGGACCTTCTCTTATGATACAATTGGCCAAAAAAAAAAAGTTTTGTACTGAATTGCGATGACAGCATGGCGAGCCTACCCGGCGTGCTCTTCTACGCTGGCAAGCTGGCAGCCAGTCGTGCTGTAAATGTGCATTTGGTCGTGGATCTTTCATCGCTTCCTTCACGTTTCCAAAATCTGTTCCCGCAGCTCAGATGAATGACTCTGACTCGGCTATTTGTTCATTTCAGCAGTGACCAAATGAAACGTGAGCAGGGGAGGGCGGTGAAACAACTCTCCTGGCCCCATCAGGGCTAACCGAAACGGCTGCCTTATCTATATTGCCATCCGCCTCGCTGTTTTCATACATCACTTGAGGCTATTCATCACACCTGTCAAAAACAGTATGCAGTGAATCAGCTGCGATATTAAATCACAATTTTTCCTGAAGGCGGGGACGGGTTCAAAATTAAAAGATTGCTAATAAAAAGGAGGCAGCGGGCCGGGGTAAATGATGCTGCCGTTATCGCCGGCTGTACACTGACCTCCAAAAGGTAGCCTGGCCACCCCGAGCAGCACAGGAAGGTGACGTTTGGGGGTGGGGGTGGGGGGGGGGGGGGGGGGGGGTGATATTGATGCAGCTACCGTGTGAGAGGCCCATTCTGTAATTGTGATTAATAATAGGGGGGCTCGCTATCTGGGTGCAGACAGGACGGTTTGTCTGCCCACAATCAGTGCTTGACAAATGGAGCTAGTTTCCCTGGGTTTTGTGTATCAAACAAAACAGATGTAGTCAAGGATGGTGAGGTGGGAGGCCAGTGGAGAAAATATACATTTTTGTTGCCCTGTATTTACAGCAGGTCAGCATTGTGCTGCGTGGGCGTACGAAAGGGAATCTCTGCATGCGGAGCGCTGCGACCCCTTTCACTACAGGATATAATACTCAGCTAACAGCACTGTGTGGCAGCTGCCGTCCAGAGGGAAAACATGTTTAACGAAAAAGGAGTCGGTTTTAACAAACTGGCTTTAAAAAAAAACCAAAGAAAAAAACATGTTAAATGTTTAAATATTGGCCAGTGCTTAAAGACAGAACACCGGGAGAAATGTCCTCTTTAACTAGGTCACCAGTGTCGCAGCAGTGAAGAGTTGTCGGAGCATCCATCACCAGGAGAATCATCCATCTACCAACCCTGCACCGCAACTCCTCACCCAGTACTCTGGCTTGGTCATATCACAGGAATGCAGGGCCACTGCCTTACCCTGTCTGTCATGTCCTGACCCCCATTTGTTAGAGAAACCCCAGGAGAGCGAGAGCAGGGTGTGGAAGCGGATGAGCCTCAACCCAGCTTCTCACTACTTCTCCGAATGAAGGACATTCGGAGGTGCCCAGTATCTTCACCTCACCAGGCGGCTTTTCTTTTTTCTTCTTTTTTTTTTTTTGGAGGACCTTCTCTCTCACCCGCTCTCCACACTGCACTTCCACTCAGGTCACTGCTCTCAGGAGATAAAAAGAATGACCTGATTTAGTGAAGTTCCCTGTTTGCCATTTGCCCTGAACTTCCCCGGGCTTTTCCACATGGGAGAAATGTCAGTTGTTTGATTTTTGAGAAAGAGGAGGGGGGGGCTTTTCTAAAATAGCTACCTGCACTTCTTTGCATGTCTCAGCTGCACACACCAAGCCTGGTGAGATTGATTGCAATAGCAAAGCAAAAAAGAGAGAATATGACAAGATAGATGTGTAAATTATCACAGTGATGGAGGCAATGATGCAGTCCCAGCACCTTCTGTTTTCTCTCCTACTCCTGAGAGAAGGGAGGGATGGAGGTGGAACGAGGGGAAAGAAGTGGGGAGGGGGAGGTGGTGGTGGTAGAGAGCATGGTACTTTCTTAGTTATTGGGTAGCAGCTGATTGGTCCCCTTGTCACCATCTGGAGGTTTGTGTGGTATCAGAGTCCCTAGTGACCCCGCTGTCTGCCCTGTTTTGTCAGGAGACGGGCCTCACTAGCCCTCATGGCTTATCCCCATCTGGGTTTCCTGGCCACACTCTGATAACATAGCGCTGTAACATGTCAGGGTGGCCCCTTTTTCTCATCTTGCCCTGGGAGCACGGGGGGGGCTGCTTTGCTACTGGTGCGGAGAGAACCATGTGGATTGGGAAAGGAAGGCATGTGAAGACACGCTTTTTTTTTTTCTTTTTTCTTTTTGGCCTTTATAATCTTATCTGAACTGATTACACTGCTGGTTTTACATGTTTACACAGAGAGCAGCACCTGTTCTGAGCTGCTCTGTTCTCAAAACTCTCTTTTTTTTTTTGTGGGTGGGTTGTAGATATCGAGTTTCTTTTAAAGTGACACGACGTCAAAAGTTAAAATTTACTTACTTCCTACTTGCTGGACTGTTATTAAAAGCCAACTTTTTCCAAGAAGGAAAGACCTTTTCTTTCCAGTGTTTTTAGTTATTATTATCACACTCTGATAATGACTACTTGTTCTTTTTTTAACTGATTTTGCAGGGATTAAAACTAAAACAGTGACTGAAATGATCATTGTCACCATTATTATTTCACATGGATCAGTGTTTTACTCTGAAGAAATGTGAAAGTTGCCTGTCAGCTTCCCAAATCCCACATTATCCCAAAAATAAGTTACACTGATAGAAAACTGAGAAAAGGTGAAAGCTTCTCACGTATCATTTGTTATGCAAGTACTTGATTAGGCCATAAAAGGCATAAGACAGTTAAACTTGAAGTTAGACCCCTTTTTGTGACTTTTTTTTTTTTAAACACCACTTTTAGAATTATGAGAAGACCAAACTGTGCCAGTGCTTTCGGACCCACTGAACTTCTTCCCAGCTGTGCCGAAAAACAATTGACATGCACCTAAATCTACATATTTGGGATTTCTTGAGGCTACTGACCAGTTGAATATGTCAGTGTTGTTTGTCCCCAGTAGCACCGCTCTCTTCCTCCTCTTATTGCCAAATACAAAAATATAAATTACTGCTTTAACTTGGTTAAATTTGCTGTTAAATTCTTCGGTTTGAAAAGTTGTCGGCTCCAGTCTGTAAGACCCTGTCAGGTCCAAATGCTGTGGAGAATGTCGGACTAGACAGCTGGTAAAGTAATGGGCACCCTCACTGGGCTTCATGCCGAAGGCAGTCTCATTCCTCAGGTTGGGGGGGTTTGGACGAAGATGAGGAGAGGCCGTGAGGAGTGGCTGAAAGCCAAAATCCCGCTGACAGAGCGCCATTGTGTTGTTGCTCCACGGCTGGCTGTGGCACCCTAATGACAATCGGGCCAGTATCGGGGCATAGAGTGACGTTCGGGACAACGGAGCACAACACCCTCGCGGGTCAGCTGGAGGAGTGCGGCTGTTGGCACAATGAGACAGAAACACACACGGAAAACGCTCCTGTGACTCTGAAGGGGGGGGATTGGAGGGGAGTGGTGGCTCAAAAAGTGAGGGAGCCGGGGACGGCCCGCTCCAGCCGCCAGCCGGCCCCTCCTCTGGGAACACACAGAGCCTAATGAGTTTGATAGTCTGCTGAGCTCCATAAATCATGCCATGCAAAACATTTCTCCTCTCTGAATAAAAGCATTTATCACCCTCTGTTTATTCACTCACTCTCACAAGATTGATTGGCTCCCAGCAGCCTGCTGAGCAATCAGCCGTGCCGATTCCTCTATTTCTCCCCCTCGGTCGTCTTCCTTGGTTTATTTATTTATTTCTCTCCTCTGTCATTCAGTGGGGAAACTTCGGAAGGAGTGGATGAGAGAGACCATCTCCAGTGTCGGCATGGGGATGCTCAAGTCTGTCAAGGACTACGTGGACCCAAATAACATCTTCGGCAACAGAAACCTCCTCTAATTGAACACTTCTGTCCATCTTTAG
>VVHJ01031930.1:0-11654 GCA_015107715.1 Tylochromis polylepis
AAGAGACACATTCATGGAGAGGGAGAGAGAGAGAGAGAGAGAGACAGAGAGAGTGAGCGAGGTAGAGAGGGAGGGAAGTTCACACTTGCACTGTTTCCTAAGAGATAAATGATCAACAAACCAAGAGCGAAAGTGTGTGCCTGAGTCAAAGCCATGGAAAGTCAAAGATGAATGCTAGTATGTGCGTAGTTCAACTCTGATTGTGTGCGTGGGGAGGATGTCACCTTTGATTACAAATACAAAAACGCTTTGGCTCCAACTCCAAAACAAAACCAGCAGAAGCGGGTCATCAGCAGAGAGGGATAGCGGGGGTTCCCTCATCCTCTCTTTTCTTTTGGCTCTGGCTCTCCTTTGCTAAATGGTAACTAAGAACAGATGCTTAAAAACAATTAGAAACCTTAAAAACCTTGATTTGCAGCAGAAGAGGACGGAGCTTGCAGACTCCTTGGCTGTGAGAAGGAACGTGCATGGACTGGTAAACTGATTGTGACCCTGGATGACTCTCAGCCAGCCAGCAGAGCTACAGAAAGCTGACTGGGGAGAACATTAAATAGTGAGGTGAGGCAAACCTCCCCCTCAAAAATCACAGACAGAAAGATGATTCTGAATGACTCTTTAAAGTTTTAAAGGAATGTGATTTACACTCTTTCTCGCAGCTGCACTTCTCAGAGTCAGCGAGGCCCTTTCTGCCCCTCACAAAGCTCCTCTGTGGGAGGGACAGTGATATCAAACTGCATACCACAGCTTTGCTACATATTGTACCTCCTACAGAGATACAATATGTAAGAGGTATGAAAGGACAAAAGACATGATAAGGCAAAGAGTAGACTGTGATTCATGGAAAAATATAATTACTGGAGTTTCCCTTTCTTTATTTGATACTAAGCAAAGCATCTGACCACATGTTTTCTTACCAATAAAACTGAAATCCATGACAACCTTGATTTCTGCAAAAAGCCTACTTTGGCTGATAGCGGAAGGCCTGAACAAACAACTCTCAAGAGGTTTTCACCTCAGTGCGGAGGCCATGGTGCTGATTACTGCCTCTCTGTTTTTCTCTTTCATCTCGAAGCACATAAATTCATATGCTGCATATACTACTACAGCACTATACAGCTCTCAAATAATCATCGATTAAACACGTCAGAGGAGCTTGTTCCAGAGTCTGACATCTCTTAGTAGAGATTTTTTATTTTTTAATTTTGCTTTTGAAAACAACAGAGATATCTATAGTTAACTGGAACAACATCATTTTAAATATATATTGCTTTTAATACTTGGATTAAAACAAATCCTTTGCAGTCAATAACTTCCTGATGTCTAGAACCCATGGACATCATTAGCTGCTATGTTTCCTCCCCTGAGATGCAGCCACCTTCATTTGCTGTTTATTTGTGGGTCTCTATGACTCCGGTTTTGCCTCCAGTAATGAAAAAGCTGCTCTACTGGGTTTAGCTGACTCAACTGACTTGGCCATTGAAAAATATATCTTTTTTTTTTTTTGCGTTGAGAATCTCTTGAGTTGCTTTTGAAGTTTGCTTTGGGTCATCATCGCGTTGTACTGTGAAGAGCTGTCTGATCAGCTTTGCAGCATTTGGCTCATCTGAGCAGAGAGTACAGCCCTGTATACGTCGCAGTCCATTCAGCTACTTCTATCAGCCGTCACATCATCAATAAGAACTAGAGACCAGGTTCCACTGGCAGCCATACAAGCTCGTGCCATAACACTACCTCCCCCATGTTTCACAGTTGATGTGGTATTTTACCCATCATGGGTTGTTTCTCCGTTCGTCCGTACTTTTCTCTTCCCATTCTGGTATAAGTTAATCTTGGTTTCATCCGTTCAAATACATTTTTTTTTTTTTTACATAACAATGCAGGCTCTTTTACATGTTTTCAAGCAAAGTGCAATCTGACCTTTCTGTTCTTGAGTGTAACCAGTGATAGGCCCACGTCTTTTAAAGTTTTCGTGACTTGTAGTTCGATGGTGTGAAGTTGTTTTTCTTAACCATGGAAATAATTCTGGCATTGTGCAATTTAGTTGTCCTCCGTGGTCTTTCAGGCACTTTGGTGTTGTTGAGCTGGTCCATGCATTCATTCTTTTTAACTATCTCTTTGGGTCTCATGCTTAAAATGACATTGAAAATCTATAAAAACACAAATTCAACACTTTGAACAAACTTCAGGTTCTTTATCTCCTTAATGTGCTATGGAATAATGAGGGAATAAGCATCACCATCACCTGGCCGTGAAACGGGTTGTTAGTCAGTTTTCCAATTAGTTTTGAGCCTCTGGAAATGGGAGACTGTTTAAAAATGGCTCTAATTGCTAACCTGTTGTTAATTCCCTTGAATTAAAGCTTAAAATCTGCAGTTCAATAACATCTTCATTGTTTGATATAAAATCCACTGTAATGGTGTACAGAGGCCAACCAGAGGCAACACAAGTGCTGATGAAAATTAGTTTTGGAAGCATTGAATGACTTATAATTATATAAAAAGTTACAGGATCGCCAAAGCAGCTAGAAGTAATCATGAGTGGGACATAGACATCTGTGCTGAATTTCATGCAAGATATTTTAGAATGGACAAAAGACACAATTTTAAACTGAATTCTGAAACTAATACTTGTCCCTCTTCCCATGTAGATATCAGCTCTTAATGATTGGCTTATTTCTGACAACGCTTTTGTCAGAAATTGCCTTTGTCATTTTAACAGGGGAAATGTTAAGGAAAGAAAATGTATTGACGCTTGCTCAGAGAGAGTTAATTAGGGTATTTTAAAGTCAGATATTTGTAGTATTCAGTAAGGTAAAACACTGTGGTTACAATATTAAACTAACTGAAGGATGAAGAAAAAACAAATGAGCTTCGCATGCTGTTGCAATTTTTCTCTAACTGGATGTAAATGTACATGTTGAGCAGGAACACCACAGTAAACATTCAGCTCCTTTGATCAAGCAAATCCTGATGCTGACACCATCAAATATCAGGATCAAGGAAAAAGTCAACATGCTTTTTTAAACCTTTTTTTCCTACACACCACACCAGCTGTGCTGAGCAAGGTGTGACAAAATTTTCCTGGGGGTGCTGCAGGCTCGTGACATACCTTATCAGCAGCTCTCCAGTCCCAAGATCCTCTCATGTCCCTTGCACACCCAAGTTTACTCAAAGATACAGTCCAGACCCCCCTCCTTCGGCCTAAAGCCTCACCCCATCTTTCACTATAACCCTGAACTGAGGAGCCAGCTGAGATTACAGCAGGAGGTCAACTTTAGTTAAGAGACATCAGATGGGTCTTTGTGTGATGTAAAAATAGAAGAAAAAAAATCATTTAAGTGATACATCAAGCTGGTCACACAAAAAGGAAAAGTGAACTGCGCTCCAAATGCTCACTGCTACACTACAGAGAAGACAGGAGAAATGGTATACTTTGCAGTGTGGCTTTGGCCTTTTAATGACATGCTGACAGTGCACCTCCTGAAAACAAGGACTTTTCTCCTTTCTAACTGGGAACAAAAGACATTCCAATAAGTACTTGGAAGGTCACTTTGAAATATAATAAGCCACAGATGCTAGTTACCCTGTTAAAAATCAATGATATAACTATGATGATTACTTCATCAAAGCACTGTAAGTTGTTACCTTTGAATATTCTTTGATTATTTGTCTAGAAAACATATAAAAGACATAGCCAGTAGCAAAGAGATTAAACCTAAAGAGACCAAAAATCAGACCGTATGCATGCTTATTACTGCTGTCAAATTTGAAGCCAGTCTAAAGAGGGCATTCGAGAAACTGCACTTTTGATGACAACCTTTGAAGGTTGCTACTTAGTTTTAAACTGGATTCTGATCTTGACAGCACATTTATGTAAACATCTTTTACATTGTACAAAAGAGCCATTTTCAGCTTTCGACAGGATGATATTGATGCATTTCCTGTACTGAAACATGTTGCTGGCCACTGACATTGCCTGCTTGGACAGCTGGTTGTTATTAAAAGGTAGTTTAAACTCAAACAAGAAAACCATTCAAAAACAGCGCTCAAAATGTAACCTGATAATCCAAAATCAGTGAAAGTTGACAAGATGCAGAGACAGCTACTCGTAAGCAAATCTATTACTGATGGCAAAATTTGTCCAAATGACATGTGTTCATACCAAAAAAAAAAAAAGCATGGCGAAAAGATGCCAAAGACAAAGACCAATTGTCATATTCTACACAATCTTTTTACAGAGAATACATATGGACTACAATCTCTAACATTTGCATTTGTAACTAACTTAAACCATATTTTTTCCACAAAAACTTTAAAGGATTATGATGACACATTTTGGGCTGTTTCGCTGTGTTACAAGTAGTGACTTACTCCCCGACACGGGGTGGCTGTGACTCAGGTGGTAGCGTGGATCTTCTACGAATCGGAAATTAGTAGATGACCAATTTCGAGTCTACAGTTGAAGTATCTGTGACGTGTGGGTGATCAAAAGATAAAAACCACTTAAGCATAGATAAAAGCGCTGTTTTAATGTGTCTGTGTGTGACTGGGTGAATGAGACTTGCAATATAAGTGCTTTGAGTGCTCAAATTGAGTAGAAAGAAACTATATTAGTACCATTCATTTATGTATTATAACTCAATTATATGAAACTCATAGAAAAAGGCATATCTCATATCTCAAGCTAATTAATATATAACCTTGGGAGTGTCAGGCTTCTTTATCACTATCTCACAATCACATGATGATGAAACAACAGAATAAATTATTGCCTTGGGAAACGTGGGGCAGTGAGTTGAGTGGATTTATTTGCAATGACTCACCAACAGCACTTCTCATAAATTGGTTATCAGCCCAATAACACTTCAAATAAAGAGGTATATCTATTTCAGAAGTAAAAACATATTTTTAATAATGCATGAAAATTCTGCTTTAATGTCTCACGGCAGAGTGGTTCAAAGTTCTCTTCAAGGGGTATCTGGATGCATCGTGCCTGCAGGCATGCCTTCAGGAGAAGACATGTTGAGAACAAATTAAACACCAAATTGCCATACTTGTATTCCCTTTGTCCACAGGCAATGCATTAGACACAGGGCAATATTGCAAAGTACAGATTGCCAAATTACTTCTTGTGACATGAAAACTGCTTTGCAAAACAAATTTTGAAGCTAACCTCTTAAGATCTGACTATGGCGATGTTATCTGTGGAATTATCAAAGCCAATCGGGACGTTATCAGTGAGGTTAGACTCGCTAGCTTGATAATAAACAACACAAACTTGGAGATATGAGCCACTGGGGGAAAGAGAAGCACATAAGATCTGAATGATGGATGCTAGCTCTCTCATTAGCTACACTGCTGTAGGCCATGAATACTATATATGCATAAACAAAGACCAAATGTACAGTGGAGCATTTAGGCAACTTACACTACAAACACACTGATTCAAAACACTAATTATATAACTGTGTGTTAAGTTTGATTAATATTGACAAAATCATGATTCCTTAAATATTATTTAAGCTCATGACATAACAATGCCCTTACATATATCAAGCCAAAGGAGGAGAAATAGATTATTCATTAAATCACAAGTTTAATCATGAGTCATGTATTACTTCCGCATTAGTTAAGCACGTAGATCATTGATATTAAATCATTACTGATGTGTCTGTAGAGCTGAGAATGTGATCCAGATGTGATGTATTTTACATGGTTCATTATTTTCTTTTATGACTTGACGATAATTTCCAAGAGTACATATGTATAAGAGTATCTATGTAAATTTTGGAATTTAACTGCATACATGCTAACTGGCGCGATGACCTGCTTGAGTCCTACCTTTCCAGGAGCTTTGGTCTTGTTGTTGTTATTGTGGGAGGCCAGAATGACGTCTTCATGGACGCGATCCAGAAGCCATAAGAGAAATTCCAGGGCATCATGCTGGGAATTACCACGAAATTGTGATCCATACTTGGACACTGTAGCCTGGAGAAAGGAAAAGCAGACACAATTTAAGTGCCTTATTTATTTATTTTTTTTTCTATGGATGGATCGACTTCACAGAGAAACCTTCATTAAAATAATATCTATTCCATTCACATACTCCCCCATTCTGTTTTGGTTGTTATTTGAGTTTTATAATTTGACAGCCTGTTAGATTTAAAGCAGTGTCAGGAGAACCCAAAAAAGTGCCTCGTTAAGATATCCTTTCTACACAAGTTACTCCCACAATATGCAAATCTGTTGGACTGCTTGTTTACTGGTTTTAACCCAGTGTGTTCGTTGGTGTAGCTGAGCCTCCTCAATGGGCAGATGTACCCTGGGCTTCTCCACAGAACGCTGATCAGAGGAATCCCAGAATTGCAAATTTGCACTAACGCACTTCACGCTTCCCTCGTCTCTGCCCAGCCCACGCTCTGACTTAAGAATGTCCAAAATCTGCCTTTTGTGTAATACTTAAAAAAAACATGCTTTCTAGTAAAAGTTTAACCAATCTGCAAGTATCATCTACCCACCTTGTTGTCTAATTTAACTAGAATTTCAAGGTTTTGATATCAAATAAGAGGTGCAAATAACATTTTGCTTAAAAGCAGGTTTAAGATTGCATCGACTCAAGTACAGTTTAATGTCACTTCACATGTGAATTGCACACAACTCAATTAGATGAAGAATTTGCTTCGTGAACTGCAGCTGGCAGCCCGGAGAAGCAGAGGCTGTGACGAGAGATTATTGCAGAGGGAACAAAAGACTGACACTAATATGTGATATGCCTCTTAAAGCTATTACACCCCAACGTGATGTAGGGTGTCTGCCTAAGCTAGAAGATTGTGAGTCGAGAGCTACCATTTCAGTTCTTTAATAAACGGGTAGATATACTGAATTTAGAAAAAAACACAAAAAACAGTTAAACCAGCACTAAAGTGTCCTTGTGCAAAAGCAAGTAAATGAATTTTGCTTCAGCCCGTAATATAAAAGGTGCAGTTGTGCTGGGCAGCTGTCCAGCCTGGCTGTGTGCAGCTGTTTGATAGGAGGATAGAGGGATAGATGTGGAGCTGGGACTGCCTTTTCAAAGTAATTACTGAAATGTGGACAGGAGCAAAGAAGTGAACATAAAAATTCATAAACATAAAAAATGCTGGCATAGATTTGGCTGAGCAATACGGTTCTCTAATCTCTAATCTTCTGATCTTGTCATGAAAGTGAAGCTTCCCTTGCCTCGTGCATCTCAAGGAAGCCAAAAAGTGATGAGTTTTGTCACTGCAATAGCTACAAGATACAGCAGTCAGAAGAGACACCACAGTTAATGAATACAGAGCTACTATTTTTAGCTGAAACAAGTGGAAATCCACGCCTCTGTTGATCAACATTTCCATTACGTTAACCCTGTGAGGACAATGACACGTTCAGCAGTTTGTGGTTCACCTGGCCTTCTTCTGTGAAAATGCTCAGATAACATTAGCTCTGTAGTACACAGTCAAGTCACACATCTTTGTTCATGGCAGTGTATATCAATATAATCTAAAAATATATAATATCAGTCCATCCACTGTTATTCCATTTGCTATCCCATAGCCGAGTCTGGATCACAGGACCAGCAGTCTAAATAGAGAAGCCAAGACCTCTCTCAGGCCACCTCCTCAGCCTCTTCTGCGGGGCCACCGAGGCGTTCTCAAGGTCAGCTGAGACATGAAATCTCTCCTTATTTAGGAGACGTCCTCATCAGATGATAAGCACATTATAATTTTTGGACTTAGTGGTCTTATTCTAAAAAAAGAAACACCAAAACCAATTGCCAGTTGGGATTTATTTTGGTTTAGGAAAGGGTCGTGACCTTTTTTAAAATCAGACCTTTCACACTGTTAACTGTGAATCAAAAACAGGAAGTCCTGAAGGCAAACTTCTTCTAAGTGTGGTCTTTTTATCAGAGCTCCAAAACTATAACCTCACAAAAATGTGATTTGTTGGTCCTGAAACAGCATTTATGATGATGCTGCAGGAACTATCAACATAATATCAGATTGTGCAGAAGCTCCACATTTTATTATGGTAGGACTTCTCATCACAGGTATTTTCAGACTTTGTCCCTGGTTAGACCATGAACATGGGGTTATGAGTAGAATGACACTGGCAGTGATGGCTTATTTTTACCAGTACAGATGGTGTACCTCTTACTACGACAAGTCTTAGGTATGTACCAGTGTTTAAAATAAAGTCTCGAACATGTGTCTTGTATTTCTAAACACACTTTACATTCTGTCCAACAGCCCAGCCCAGGATCGCAGTGTCATACCTTACATTACAGATATTTCTGAACGAGACCAATCAGTGGAAAGTCAGTCTAGTACAGCGGTCTTTTACGGCTGGGGAACGAGCCTGAGGCATTCAGGCTCATTTTGAAGCAATGCTTTGACATTAACTGTGAACCATGACCTGCACTAACCTAAAGCTTTTGTGCAGCTAGTCATTACAGCAAAGTAATAACAGTAATTACCATCAGCCCTCTGAAGGTGGCAATTGTGTCAGTGATATAATTAAGGCTGTGGAAAAGGCCATGTTTTTGTTTTTTGTTGTTTTGGTGTCTGTGATATAATGATAACTAGCCACTGGATTTAGACAATGTTAAATATTTATGCAGTTCATCCATCATCAGTTAGCTATTCACTTGATTTTTTTTAGTTCAGCTTTATATTTCATCCATTTACATTTAGCTATTTAAACATTCAACCAACAATTTCAGGCGCTTGTTTAAATTATTATTGTTCCATTTTAACCATTGGTGATATAACTCTAGGTGTTTATCGCCTTTTGCTCACTTCCTTTATAGTTTTTGACCTCCAAATACTTGGATCCATATACACATAAACATGAAGCAATAATTTTGAATAATATGCAACAGAAATATATAAAATCAAAGGTGTATTTATTCATATCGTTAATCATTAACTCATTAAAAATATGCTTGGTGTATATATATATACACTGATCAAGTAAATTTCATTTGACCAGATTCCATTAAATTGAACATTTTGTACTTATGTAACAAAATTACGTGGAAAACTTACATACAATCAAATTACTTAAAGTCAGAAATATTTTTTGTGTATTTTTGATTCAGTTAAAATAATAACAACCTCACAACACTATGACCATTATCACTATCACTGCAGTCTAATGTAGATCTCTTTGTGAGTCATGTTCTGCACCCTGCAGCAAAGATAATTGTTCAAACCTTAACATGGAGCTGGTAATTACTCACACATACCTGTGACAAAGAGCCACTTTCACCACAGCATATGCTTCACAATCTGGCCTATCAATACACGCTGCGAGGAGGATTCCTGTCCAGCCGTCGCGCCTGCTAATCCTAACTCCCAAACTCCCTGCTTTCTCAGGCCTCTCATGTTATGGCAACCAGTAAACTGGCTGTTGAGTAATTGTTTGAGTTTCAGGCTCCGTTCCTATCTAGGCCCCTCTGTGCAAACACACCACCCTGTTGGGGGGGCGACGATGAACAGATCAAAACAACACATCTGCTCACAGGTTGAAGAAACTCAGCACCTCAGCTGCAATGTGAGAGACACGTCAGTGAGAGCCGAAGCTCTGGACACACTGGCAGTGTTGGCGTTATCACAAAGCAACCTAGAGGTACTTAATCTTTTTTCTTTTCTTTTTTTTCTTTTTTTTTTTTTGCAAATGCTTATAAAAGCTCCCTCCCTCCTTCTACCTGTATTGTCCTATAAGCCAGGTGGTACTGGAATGTAGTACAGAGCTTGTTTTTCCTCCACAGCAGGACTGGAACAGACCTCTGCTGAGTCATTAACCGTAAAGATCTGCTGATCAAACCAGGATGATTCAACATTTACAGCACGAACAGCATCATTACTTAATATATAAAGTGCAGCACTGTAAATTCTACCTAGGGTCATTTTCAGAATGAGAACCCTTTCCAAGCCTGGCCTTTTATATTTTCTTATAAAAATCCATGTGATATGAAGATGGGTACTATGGTTAGTCCTTCTACCAAACCTTTCCAATGCTCTTCTGACAAAGGATGCAACTTTCAGAGACCAGCAAAGAAAGATAATCAACTTAAAAAACCAACAGATTAATAGCGCTATTAAAGCAAAGCTCAGTCCTTTGCGGAGAACTGTTTATTATTGGTTTATGCTGTCTGGAGTTCCTGCAACTGGGAGTTAATTTAGCCTCTTAGAAACAGGCCTCAGAGCTATCTGATCATTTTATAATGCCTCCCTTCAGGCGGCTGTGGTATTACTCAACAGGCAATTTCAGAAAGCCCAGACTACACGAACTCTGGACCTCCTACGGTCACAAACCACAGCCAAAAAATCTAGTGTGTGTGTGTGTGTGCGTGCGCGCGCGTGAGTGTTTGCGTGTTTATAGCAGGAAACATCTCATCACATATAAAGAAGAGGGTTTAGCATTTTTTTCTTTTAATCTATCTTTTAATCTTGGCAAGATGTTTCCGTGCTCTCCTCTTATTGTTTTAGTAATAAAATGTGATATCAGAGTCTCCTGAGATCAGAAGGAAATGAAAGTGTGGGACTGAAAAATTATTGGCAGCATGAATTATGTTTGACAGGAGACTTTTTCAGGGAGCACGACAGATGGAACAGCAGAAGAGTAAAAACCTGATAATGGCTATCTGGCTGTCAGGTAAACCTTCAGCTTGTCTGTAACCACACTGAAGTGTGACAAGAAATCATGCACGTGTCTGTGCTGCAGGGGTCAAGATCTTCCAGCAGTCGTCCTCACAGAGTAATTAGCATTTCCAAGAATAGATCCACTGTGAGTCTCTTTGTTCGCCGCTCCAATATTATCTACTTCTGGCATTGAGCTAAGGCTCAGAGAAATCCAGAGCAAAGAAGAGCTGCAGGCAGATAAAGTACAGTTGCATTTCCCCTCCTATCTTCAGCGTGGGTAGAGTAGGAAAAGCCTGAGGGTCTCCTGATAGTGCTCACTGTCCCTGATCCTCAAGGAAGAAAGACTCTTAAGTGTAATGTAAATCATTTCTTTATGGTGCTAACTTTGCATCACAACTTTTTCACCTACTATAAATAAATACTGTAATATAGAGTTGACCAAGTCAGGTAAATCTAAACGATTTCCCCCAACCCTAACCCCTTCTAACACACTGCTCATAAAATATTGTGAGCAGAGTGAACCTTTGTTAATCTCTTCTAAAGTTTTAGTTGGTAGTATCCATCAAGTTTTCATCTGCAAACCCAGCGCAGCATGAGAGCCAGGCACCTGCTCACCTTGTGCCCCCAGACTGCTGTAACTCTGAGCACCAGTGTCATTATCACCTGTCAGGGAAACCCTAGAGTGTCAGGGCAAAGCACTGCGCCCTTGTTGATGACCATGGCAGAGGAATCGGTGCTGTGCTATTATATAAAATGATAATCATCTGAGCAGGCCACTGAGAATAATCATAGTGGTGTTAAAGGCATACTGTCTGAATAACATGTGATTATGTGTGTCTAAACAGAACACCTGTACTTACCAAGGAGCTAATAATGCAGTAGTGGCTAACTAGTTGCTACAGTGCCCTTTTTAATACAATTTCCAGTGCCTTTCATTTTGTGCCTGTGTGTGCCTTTCACGTTAGAGAACTCACAGGCACCTGCAGACTAA
>VVHJ01031930.1:11674-41854 GCA_015107715.1 Tylochromis polylepis
GGGGGGGGGGGTACCTTGAAATCCACAGACAGCTGAGGGATGTACTCCAGAGTCCAGAGGGCTCTGACAAGTGACGCCAAGTGCTCCGTGACTTCTCCCCTAACAAGCCTCGTCTCGTCGCTTTTCACCACCCCGTTCATTCTGGTTTGGCTCATGTCCATCTTGTATCGCTCCAGTCCCAGGTACTCCGCGAGCAGGTCGGTGTTGCTCAAACACTGGACCACGGCGTTCATGAAACAGGTGTTGCCGTGGTTTTTCAGCCCCAGCACACCTGGGATTTTGTCTCCGTATTGGTAAAGTAGTTTCTCTCTGCCGGTGCACAGAGAAGACGACGTGCTTGAAGTGTTTTTCACCACCCGATCCCGAACTACTTGTACATCCTCTCTGATTATTCCTGAGCTGGCGCTTAGGGTGCAAGGTGCGCCATTCCGAAACCCTCCATCATCATCCTCCGCGTCCTGCGCGTCAGCGTCTCCAAAGTGAGTGAAAGTGCCCAAAGTTTTGATAATTCTGTTCATAAAACTCCCCACAGACTTTAACGATTTCTTGCGGAAAAGCTTCGCAGATTTCGGCTTCTTCTCTTTGCGCTTCTCCTCCTTCGATGTCAGCATTTCCTCTTTGTTGGCTCTGCTCTGTTTCTCCATGACAGTACCTCTACTCCCGTGCCGAGCTATTCTGAGACTGATAATTGTAGGAATTCCGATGCCGGTCTGTCACTCCTCTGCCAGCGTCCCTTGTCCGGGTAGCAGAGGGGAAAGCGCACGGGGGTGCCACCATCGCGGAGGAGCCAAGAGACACAACAGCACACTGTTATTCCACCGCGCTCTGACTGAAAACCTCCCTCGTCCATCCCAACACTTACTGAAGACGTTCATTATCACTCCGACACCGCTGTCACAAGCAACATCTCGTCATGGCCAGGACAATGCGAGCCGCTGCGCCGTCCAGTTGCAGCACTGCGCGCTCCCCTCCCACTGCACCCAACTTCGTCTTCTTAAGAAGGCTTATGATTGTGTAGCTGCCCCCTCCCACTTTCCCCACACACGGATGACCTAAGAGAGCCCTGTATATAGCTTGATTTGTGGTCATACAGGCCGGTCATTTAAAATTCTGAATACAAATAAAATATTATGAACGTGATGCACTTAGAAAATCACCCCAATGACGTTATAAGATTAATACTGTTGCACTGGAGTTGCTGGAGTTTGACCTACTACGTTATGAAGTTTTTTTTTTTTAAGTATTTTTTATATGTATTGGCCAAAAGCAAATAGATTAAAAAAAAAAAGTCTCCAAGAACCCCAAACGTCACTTGGTGTCAGAGTGAAACCCCAGCACAGTCTTAAGTAGTGCTATGTGATACTGCAAATTTTGGTATCAATCTGATACCAAGTAAAGTTCCAGTATTGCCAACACCGATACTATTTTTAACCTATAAAGGCAGCTTAAGGGAGGGGGGAGCAGTGTGTCACAATTTCTGAGATGAATCATCATCAATTTGCAAACTATGAACACATTTTAATGACCACTAAATCACTGTGATTTTTACTTTCCACAATAATTAGCTAATACAACAAGACACACCTCTCACTTTTCATGTATCCTGAAGCAGTTTTTTCTGAAGACCTGGAATGTAAATGTGCCTGTCTCAAAGGCGCTTCCAGTCAGTTTCTGTTCTTTAAATGTGCTACAGGCTATAAATAACATATAACATGATGTGACAGTCAACACAAAAAGGTTCAGACATTTTTCATAGTGCACAGTAGTGCTTTGAGGTACATTTTTTTTCATTTCCAAAGAAAAAACAATTGAACACAATTCAGTCGGCTATATACTGAACATTGAGGATAGAAACAAAGTATCGATCCTGTCAAGCTAGTATTGATCCAATATCAATACCTAAATTGATATCGATGCTATCAATTCTTGAATGAACTCACCCACTTCTAGTCTTAAGACAGAGTGGGAGGAGATCTAAAGAGTACGTTACAATTTTTCATTGAATAGGAAGAACATTTGGAGAGCATTTAGAATAATGTGGCCTGGACAGACAAATCAAAGATAAAAGACAAACATGTTTGGTACAGAATGAAGGCAGCTTTTTAACCTCATACCAGCTGTGAAACATGAGGATGGAAATTTTATGGTCTGGGGTTATCTCGAGCACTGGGAAGCTTGTAGTCAAGTGAGTTATACATCCTGTCTCAGGATGCTTGAAGATAATGAGGGACCATCTGCCTGAAAATGTAAGTTGAACCGTGAGTGGATCTTTGCAACAAGGAATGGCTCAAAAGGGAGGATCATGGAACAGCCTATTTGAATCCTGTTGAAATTAGGGGGGATTTGAAACAGGCAGTATGTGTATTAAAAAAAATGTGGATGAATTTTGCATGAAAGAGTGGTCACATTTTTTTTTAGGAAGACACTGTCAGAGAATGTTGAGCAATTATGAAAGAAAGGATTTCTAGTTTAGCATTGCTAGTTTCTCATGCCATGACGTTCATACCGCACAGAATAATTTTTTACACTTGATAATTCTGTTGAATAAATGATCGAAAAAGCTTTTTTATCCTTGCAGTTATGTTCAAGACCTTTTCCATGTGTTTAACTATTATATAAACTTTTTACATCATATGAGTTTTAATGGCAAATCTTAGTTTATATCTGACAGATAGAGTTTTGAACTGAACAATTCATTTTAATTTTTTTTTATTTATGTACCACCAAGTCAAAAAACAGTCATTTCAAGTCACTTTATATTATAAAGTAAAGACTCTACAGTGATACAGAGAAAACCCCAAGACGATCCCCTATGAGCAAGAGCTTGACGACAGTGGGAAGGAAAAACTCCCTTTAAGCAGGAGGAAACCTCCAGCAGGACCAGACTCAGGGAGGGGCCGTCATCTGCTGTGACCGGTTAGGTGTGAGGAGAGGAAGACAAGACAAATGACAGTGTGGAAGAGAACCAGAGATTAATAATAACTAATGATTAAATACAGAGTGGTGTATAAAAATCACATCAAGCTGACAACAGCCCAGACCTATTGCAGCATAACTAAGTAAGGGTTCAGGGTCACTTGATCCATCCCTAACTGTAAGCTTTATCAATAAGGAAGGTTTTAAGTGTAATCTTAAAAGTAGAGAGGGTGTCTGTCTCCTGAATCCAAACTGGGAACTGGTTCCACAGAAGAGGCTCTGCTGAAGGCTCTGCTCCCCATTCAACTTTTAAATACCCCATTAAAGGGAAATACTGGAATGAAGTAGAAAACCATTTAGACCTCAGCACAAAATCCGATGCAGCATGAGGCTGTTTTATGAAGAAATCAATAATGCTATTCTAAAGTCATCACAAGTGTAAGATCTCCCATTTCCACATTCCACAGATCCTTTGGCTGAAGATAAATCTGCATCAGTGCATCTTTTATATGGAATCTCCTTTATTATTTCACGTTTTACTGCCAACATACCTCAACTTCTGTTATACAATGAATCATTTTTTGCGAAGATGATATTACTTACGTGGGTAATGCTGTCAAGGCTCCCTGCAGTCAACTCTCTCCCCTGAGGCCAATGCCAGTAAATTAAACTCTTGTTTATTGGCCTTTCACAGAGATATGACTGCTAATGAAACTGCTAGTCTAATGTCCTGAATTCTACCAGTTCTGAATAAAAAAAGAAGGGGTGCATATCTTGAATGAACGTGTGTGTGTGTGTGCGTGAGTGACCCCAGTAGCCTCCAGCAGAAATTCATTAGCTAAGCCTTGGAAGCTTTTATCACAGGTTACGGTGTTCTGGATTATTACTATCATTACTGGGCCGTGAAGCATGGGAGAGCTTATCTCGTTTGCTCACCACATAGATATGTTTAATCACACCAGGCTGTCATTTATAATAACACTAAAAACTGCAGATTTATTGCAGAGGCAAGCAAAAGCGTTATGACCAAAGCTCGTCCTGCCTCCTAATGCAACCTGATGAGTGAGACTGAGCCAAGTTTTCTCCGAGAGCCTCCTACTCTTCTTCCCTTCAGAGTGGTGTTGATGATGATATGAAATACCTGCCGTTGTTGTTGGTGGGAAACAACAATCCCACCAGGAGGCTCAATTTCAAGAGAGAGAAAACTCATGAAGTGCTCTAAGCTGAGAGCCTGAAAGAGCTGTCAGTGCATACAGCAGAAGGGCTTGCAGTCTGAATGCTACCCGCCGAATCTGAAGGCCTGTACCCAGCCAAGCAAAGCCGGAGGCCTACTTTCCAAGCAGCATCTGACTCAAAAAGGAAGTCTCTTTCTGTCTCTCATGCATCACTTCCCAAACAGACCACCTTTTCACGTGAAGCCACAGAGGCAATGCAAAATATAGTCAAGCAAATCTAACTTCCATGAAATTAAATCATGTTTAAATTGAAGTTGTGCCTGCTTTAGCACATACTTTTTTCCCCATGTTTTCTTAGTCACAGCAAATCCAAGACAGACAGATCTGCTCAGGATTTTTTTGAAGTCCAATGAAGGCACAAGGAAGTCTGCCAAAAGTCTTGGACCAAAATATTTGCGTCATTCAATATCCAACTTTTTAACTTCTGAAATAATGAGCCTTGGCCACCTATGAGTGGCTACCATCTATCATTATAATGCTGAGCTGTCTGCGGCAAAGTCATAATCACCTCTGTTTGGCAGTTGTCTCCTTCCTGTTTCGGCCTCCTCTTTCAGTTATTTGATTTGATTTTTAGAGAGATTCTCAGCCCCCCATCCCCCCTGGACAGGTCGCCAGTCTGTCGCAGAGCTAACATAGACAGACAAACATTCACACCTACGAGAAATTTAGAATCAACAGACACGTGGAGAACATAAAAACTCCACACAAACACCCCAGCCTCATGGTGGATTCAAACCCAGGACTTTCTTGCTGTGAGGCAACTGTGTTAACTATCCCACTACCACGCTGCCCTGTGATTATCTTTCTGTAATATAAAAAATATATATATATATATATATATGTATACAGAGAGGATGGTGTCTGTTCAGGGTGAGTGGCTCTAGCAGATCCCAGGAATAACATCCAAGATCTTTGTCTAGAAGTGCAATCCTAGGAGTGGCAAAGATACCGGGCAGAACCCCCAAGCATCCAGGCCTCTCGTAGAGGACCTGAAAAGACCACACACAGGGCAAGAGGGGCGACCTTTCTTTGATATCTAGATGATCCTGAGCCATCCCAGCCCCCAGCAGCCTAGCCCTATCGCAGGCTGCTGAGGACTTCCTGAGATGTATTTCTTCTTCACTCACCTTTTCTCACTCACTATGTATTTATACACCACTATGCATTTGCATGTAATCATTAGTTATTATTAATCTCTGGCTCTCTTCAACAGCGTGTCTTTTGTTTTGTCTTCATCCCCATCACCCCCCAACCAGTTGTAGCGGATGGCCGCCACTCCATGAGCCTGGTTCTGCTGGAGGTTTCTTCCTGTTAAAATTGAGTTTTTCCTTCCCACTGTCACCAAATGCTTGCTCATAGGGAGTGATCTGATCATTTGGGTTTTCTTTGGATTATGGTAGGGGTTCTAAATTAAAATATAAACCGCCTCGCGGTGGCTATTGTTGTGATTTGGCTCTTTATAAATAGCATTGCACTGAAATTGAATTGAATTGAATTAAAAATGCTATAAAGCAGATAGATATTTTCCTGCGTGCATGGCCCGTGCTTTATTGTCTTTGATGTGAGGAGGCTTGCATATAAAGCCGCAAGTCTTTAAAACATTAATGTAGTACCAACTCAAAGTTCTGATTATAAGGATAAAATACACAGCAGAGTGTTTTTCTTTCAGTGTGCCGCAGCATATATAATCAGTTCTGCAGCGTCTTGGCCCAGTAGTTAACTAATGTTATGCCTCTAAATGAAGCGGCAGTTTTCCTCTGTGACACTTTTCACTGCAAAGAAGAAAATGTCATCCCTAAAGATGAAGTAGGCAGCAGAGCCCATCTGGTTGCCTGAGTCACATATGCCGTATGCTGCAGGAACAAACACCGCCTTAACTGATAGAACAATGCACTATCACTGTCACACTGCCCTGTTAGGGCTGCATTGACATGATAAAATACAACCAGAGGCAAGAGCACACCAGTTTGTAGTTTCTGAACGTTTCTGAACTCCATCAAACGTAATGGAGCACAGTGAAAGTTTGAAGTTTTGTTTCATTTGACTTATAGTGTGGAAGCCCCTCTGTGGTTCTTTCAGTAATAATGGGAGGTACAGTGGGGCAGTGCCGATCACCATTATTTGTGACCACCTGACAGACACAGCGAGGAAACAGCACACCCTTAGGAAAAAAGTATTTTTACAGGATGTTTTGCAAAAGTTTCTAAAAAGTTTAACAAGGTAATGGCAATCATTAGGAACTAAAATCATTTCAATAATTTCTTTATATGAATTCGTTTCAGCGAAAAGAAAGCAGAAGGGGTTGAGTGGGCGAGTTCTGGCTTCAACCAGGTCCCAGATTATGCAGGCCCCATCTGAGCTGGCAATAACACATTCCTTGTCAATGCCTTTAATCTTAATGCATTTGGCAGTGGCCTTATGCTTTCTCATGGACTCCAGGAGCCTGTGAGTCCTGGGCAGGATCTCCCACACACGCACCTGGATGGAGAATAGACAGCCATCAGCTTAACAGCACACATGAGGCAACTAACACAGCACTCCCTCCAGAGACTGGTGCCCAGGCTACTGAGCTATTTCTATTCATGCCCTATTTCATCCACCACCAGTCCTATTTTCACTGTATCAGGACTGTTATCAGTAACAGCAAGAATTCAGCAAAGAACCAAACTGGCTCACATTTAACAGTATGGCAGAAATGCCTTTTATTCCTTTCGCTCAGCACTCTGCTCAGATCATGAATATTAAAGCTGTATTTTTATTAAAGTCCCCTGGTGTGTTTTTATCTTTCCTCCCGATCCTCATTATTATCTTGCTAGTTCAGGTGGTGGCATCAGCTGTCAATCCCAAGCTGTTTGCTGTGAGAACAGACACTATCCTCTGTCCTCTCCTAAAAGTAAACACTTTTCTCACCATTCCTGTCTAGAATAAGAAAAAAAAATAAAATAAATAAATAAATATATATATATATATATACACATATATATATGAATATATAGAGAACGTTTGTTTTGTTTTGAAGCCGTTATAATTGCTGACATCTAAAAGAAAGAGGGGCATATAGGACGGGAAGTATCTGCAAGCTGAATAGAAAAGTGAGAGATGAACAGCAAAAAACACTTAGATTTAGTTAAATGAAATCTGCTGGTTAATGATGCTTCTATCAGTCAGGAACTGTAGAACAGCAGGCAACCGTACTGGATGCTTTACTGCAGAAAAGGGTTTATAATTGCCTGTAGTGCCCCAGAAGCAACCACAAAAGAAAAACAACCATCATTTTTATCATTTCTATCATCTCGTTTAATAATTTAGAAATTCAATTTCTTCAAAAATAATAAACAAAACAAAACAAAAAGTCAATTTATCCAGAGGACTCACACAGGACTTGTGCTGTAGCTCCCTCTACTGATGGTTTTTTTTGAGTTTGTCTTGCAACAATTTCCATTTCAAAGCAGAGAGCAAGACAGAGACAAAATAACAAATGAATATTTAACAGATGATGGTGTTACTGATGACGGTGACAGCAGGCCAGCGCTCACAGCAGTAGGACTGCCACAGTGCACGAGCATCTGTTACAAAGGGCTGCCCATATCATTTGCACGGTGAACTCTGAAGTCTGTGAGGGCGAAAGAGATGATTTGTGCTGAGTCAGCATATCTACACACAGCCACCTGGTACTCTGACGGTGCACCTGCATCCACAAAAATGCAATCTGCTACATTCTACGCAAGCCGTGTTGTACCACTGATATTGCCAGAAAGGTGATGTCATGTTTGACCTCACGAGTGCAGTAGGGGATCCGCTCCACAAGAAGAAGCACTCAGAACAGGAAGAAGAAGAGAAGAAGAAGAAAAAGCAAGAGTGCAAACCTCCATCGAGGAAGCTCACTCTCTGGGGAGGATTTACTTTTAAGGGTACAGTATTGCATTTAGCCCATTCATGATATTTAGAATCCCCATACTCCAGTATCATTTCCTAAATGTTGCCAATGCAAACAAAGGCCGCAGAATTTTAAGCAAAGTTTTAAAGATAAAAGACATTTTTATAAACGTTAGACCTTATTTGACCTTTGCACTGACTGTTTCTTTTCCATACACCTTTTTCACTCACTATGCATGCATACACCATTCTGCATTTAATCTGTAGTTATTAGTTAATTTCTTGCTCTCTTCCACAGTGTGTTTTCTGTCCTGTCTCCTTCCCGTCACCCCCAACCGGTCACAGCTGACTGCCCGTCCCTGAACCTGGTTGCCGGGAAATTTCTTCCTGTCAAAAGGGAATTTTTCCTTCCCACTGTCACCGAGTGCTTGCTCAAAGGGGGGTTGTCTGATTGTTGGGGTTTTCGCTCTATTATTGTAGGGTCTTTACCTTACAATATAAAACACCTTGATTGGACTGTTGTTGTGATTTGGCACTATTTAAATAAAACTGAATTGAATTGAATTTGACCTTGAAGAAGAGAGGTCCAAAGTAATGTGATATTTAGAATCCCCATGCGCCATTCCCCATGTCTATAGGTTGCCAATGCAAACAATGGGAGCGAGAAACACAGTTTTAAATAGCTCTTTATAGCATTATTATCACTTTGACCTTGAAGGAGGGACCAGAGATCAAATGTGGCATATTTTAAATCTTTATATGATACTTTCTATATGTGCAATACACACCAAACTTTCTGAGTTATAAGGCTTGTTGACAGTTTTCGACCAATATATCACTGAGTTAGCCTTGAAGACCTGGAAAGCTTTCAGTTCTTGAGGCAGATCTCTCATGCGTTTTCTTGATAGTAGACTTGATGGATTTTGCCTTGTTTTCTGTTTTAAAATGGGAATTATCTGATGAAATATGTCTCACTTTCCTCCATGTTGCCTGTAGTGACAGCTAACTGTCTGTTGCCTCAAGAGGAGCTTTTCTTTAAAGGAGGTACAGATCAGAATGTATTCTGGTGTTGTGGGATTTTCTCCTTTCTAACAGATCATTTTCTGTCATTGCATCATTCCTCAGCAAACTGGAAACCTTTGTCATATATTTGTGTTTTTGTACACCATACCAAGATGTACCAACGGATCCGCCCTTCATGAAGATTATGACATTCAGTTATTCAGTTTATGTGCAAACAGATATTAATTCAAATGTCTGTAGTCATTAAGCTTCAACTATGCAACTGCAGGAGTCTGATCATTTATTGTGTTAGTTTTAGCTAAATAGAACTAATAAACTTAGCACAGTAACACAGTATCACAGTGGCTACAAGATCAATTATTGTTTCAAGTCATATCAAGTAGATTTTTTAATTCAACACATAAAGATAACTGGAATATTAAACAGTTTTCAGTTTGCTTATGTATTCAGTATTACAGTCGTGGGATTTGAAATAATATAAACCTTTTCAGCTGTGCGGTTTTACCTTTTCGATGCTGTAAATTACCTTGACAAGACTAATTTCCTGATAAATAAGTAAATGTGCTGCTGTTTACTGGCAGTAAATTTCAATTCAAGTGTCTGAGTAAGCCATGAACGCATGAATCATTGGCTAACCTTGCTAACTTTATGTCAAGCCCTCGATAATCCAGTCCTAGTGAATAAAAGTAATATTATACACCTGCACAAAAATGATCAGTATGAACCACCAGCCTGGGCCTCTGTGGAGACACATTGCAAACACAAACATTCATATACTGAATGGGTAATGAGTCCTGAACTGGCACTGAACCACAAAACTTTGAGAACCCACTGATACAGTGTTACAGGGAACCTGAGAACAAAATACTTGGAAGCCACATGGAATTTTCTATCATTTATTTAAATGCTTCCCACAGTCAGTCAATGGAAAATTTCCAGCTCTGAACTCTAGTTTAACAACAATAGTGTCAAAAAGACCAATTTAGACAGTCAGAATTTCATATGTAAAAAAAATTATGGAGGTGGTCATGTCAATTTCTGGGCTGGGGTTAAAGATAGAACAAGGTTTGTCTAACACTAGCCGCACATCAATAGCAGTTTGGTGCTATCTATGATTCTTGTTTTTAAAGTTGTAGAGGGTGACATAAAATATATTACCATTCTGTTACAACAGCATGCACGCCCCTGCATCCTGTGCCATTATCTCTTCTTCTGCTTCTTCATATTTGGTGGCTGCAGACATTGGTAAAGAGAGAGGACAGCAGAAACTGGAGAGCCATAAATTCACAAAAGATGACATAGTGAAACAATTTCATCACAAGAAAGTGATGTTTTAAAAGAGAAAAACTTCAAAATAAGTAATTCTGAGGAAGAGATTTCTGCTTTCACTGGTTTATTCAATTCTCAGTGAGGAGATGTAGCTGTCCTAGCAGAGTAAATTAATGTAGTCATATAGTCATCATTCATTCTCTGATGATACAGATCCACTACATCAGGACTCACATTACCAAACTAATCTATACAACTTTATTTGACAGGAAGCCTCTGCAGTGGTGATTTGATGTGACGAGTTTGCACAATCACACAGCACTAACAAGAACAAAAACTTGCATTCTGAAATATTAATCTGCCCAGCACCCGTTTCTAATCAGGCTAATTTTACACATACACTCAAAAGCACCATTGATGCATACCTGAAACTCATTTCCATTAAATGCAACACACAATTTTTTTTGTCATGTCACAGAATTAGAAGAAAAAGTTGCAAGTCGCTGCTGATAAATAATAATGCAAAAATTTCAAAACCTTTGTGTTCAAGTGGATGAATACATTAAGCTACATACTTAAAGCAACCTGTCAACTTTAAATTACCAGCCTGAGATCATAATAAACAAGGATATTCATGCCATGCTGTAGGACAATACTCCAGATCTGGAAATGCAGTAAATAAAATAGGTAAGTTGGTTATTGTGCTGTTTGCTTTTTCACACAACATCTGAACAAATTAGTTTTAGAAATATGCATGCATGGTATTAAAAACGTACTCATAATATGAAGTAGTTTGATATGTTTGTATCTCTAATTCAACACTTTACTATATTTACAATGTATTGTTTTTTCACACTGTCAAATTAAGTCAAATATATGAACACAAATTAAGAGATGTATTTTGTGTTTTTGTTTGAAGAATCAAATGGGATTTCCCTCCAGCTGCAACATACTAGAAAACTATCAAGACGAGGGGTGAGCCCTTGAAAATGGCAATACCCCGTTCCACTAGGAATGGCAGTAAAACTCATTTTATGTCATGCCCTAAAAGCCAGATGATATCTTTGCAGTGCATTTTTAAGAGCAAACAGGGTTTTATTTGTTTCTTTGTTTTGCATAATGTGTCGTGAATCACTGCCCCCAGACACTTCAACAAAAGTGAGGTTCACGGCAGAATGGCGGCGTTTAGAGGCACAAAACTCTTTATTAGGGTCACATTCAGCTGGGCAGACCACCCAGATGTGTGGGTGGAGACGCATTCATGTCTATGTACCCTGAGCTTTGCCACGATGACAAATGAGGAAAAAAAGTGTCATAATTCTCTCTTAGACATAAATGACCCATGACACCTTGAATCAAAGCGGCTTCAGTTGTCCTCTGCGGCTGACCTCTGGGGTGGCATCCGTGCAGGGTGAATTATGGCAAACATGAAAGGCGCATGAATGCCTTTAGAGCTCCCTGTATGTGACATTAATCCCTGAGTGGGTAGCATGACCAAAAAAACAGTCTTCCTTTATGCCAACATCTTTTCAAAAGTGGACTTGTTCCCACTCCTTGAGCGATGTCACTTCAGTCCTGCAGAGGGCAGTACTAAGCAGAGAATGTGGCCAAGGGCTACTTCTGTTTTTCTGCAAGCTCTGTGGAGAGTCCATGAGTGAAAACCACAGAGGTGGCCCAGAATAATTATGTCATAGATTTTGGCAGAGCACATCCTCTAATTATGAATGACTTCAGTCGAATGATTGTAATATGTGTTGCTAGTCAGAGTCAGTCCAATGCAGTGGTTTCTCTTCAATTGCAGGGTGTTTTATTGACCACGTCGAGTCTCCTGCATCATTATGGTGCTATTTGAGTGTAAATTTTACAGTCACAGTGGAAATGACTGTTCACTTTCTTTGGTAATCAAGTTTTTTTTAAATCATTTTATCAAACAATATCTGTATGGACGATCCTTAAAGACACGCTGTGTGGTCTTTTCACAATATTGTTCACGCTTCAAGTATCTAAGCTTTCCCCTCTGTAATGTTATTTAGGGAAAAAAAGAACTTCTTTATGCTTAAAATTCCTACTTTTCTTTGTGGCTCTGCGGATGTGTGGCAGCGTTTTTGGCTTTAAATGTGTCTGATTGGTTTAGCTGGTCTAAGCACAAGGCTAATTGGATAAGCTTTTAATCTTCACACCCTTGCTGCTCACACTGCTGGATTCAGGGTGAAGGATAGAGGTGAAATGGCTTGTTGAGTGCAGGGATACATCCATCATAAAAGTCCTCAGCTCATGATTTTGGACACACTTCTTTTGTAACTAACAGCTTGTGCGTGCATTTGTAGTGTTATTATTTTGGAAAATTGTCAAATCATTTGATCAGTTCTTTTTTTTTTCTTTGGGGAGGAATTTTTTTCCTTTTGTATCCTGGCTTGTTGCCTCTATTGGGCCGAGGCATTTGATGTTTTTGTGGCGGGACGTTAAGCAGATACTGTATGTGTTGAAAAGTCAGGTATGCACTTGGATTACTTCTGTTTACAAAGAATTCCACATGATGTAGTAGCAGCGCGCAGCTATGTTTTTGCAAAACCACAAAATAAACTACTTCTCATATCACTGGTTTGACTCTGTTCTGAGATAAACATTCGTTGGCTGTCAGTGAAAAAACCCAGATGTTTATGGAGTCAAATCCATGCATGTAAAACATTGCGATCCATAACTGTGATTGAGTGCAGAGCGTGTGCTCAGAGATAGTTTTATTATTATTCTTGTGCGCCTACTCGAAAAAAATTATATTTATGTTTTTCTGTTGCTCAGACTATATGCAGTATGCATGCGGTTTAGAAACGCTGTGTATAAATAAATATAGATTAAATAGAAAAGGAGGTAGTGTGCCTGCTCCAAAATGCCATGCTAACAGCTTGTACCAGGATATCCTTGTGAGGTATTTCCTCCATCAAAGGTTGGTGGTTCCTATCCAGTGTCACCTATATGAAGGAAATGTCCTTGTGAATGAATGTGTGTGTCAGTGCTGAAGGCCAAGTAAATGTCACCAAGTCTAATTGTTGCCCAGACTGTGTTACAGAGCTAGAGCGAGTCCTGCTGAGGACTGACAACAAAGCAAGTAATAAAAAGTCAATGTGCATTTCCAGGACCAGTGCTGAGGTCGTCTGGTATGCACTTGTTAATATTAGGCTGGCAATATTTTAAGCATTAGGCTTAATGTGTGAGGTGCAGTCTAATAAATGGTGATAAAAATCTGTCTTCAAAAGCTCTGCCACCTCCTCCTAAACTGTGTGTGGAGCCACTAAAGAGGAGTAACAGAGACAGAGTAAGGAAGGAAGTACAGATTCCACCACCTCAGTTTAGATTGAAGTATCTTAATAAACGTTAAGTTTTCTAAAGACTTTCATCTTTTCCAGAAGATGACATTGATGAAGCCCAGACAAAGCACCACCATGAGGAGGAAATCCCAAAAACCCCTCTGCTCTTCTATCGTAAGAATTGCCTAGAATCTGATCCAGATTCAGGTTGCTCTCAGGGTGAATTGTAACTAATAACTAATAATGACTTCAGTACTCCCAAACTTTTCAGTTTCTCCAAAGTTTTCCACCCTTGAATTCTACATCAGCTACCCTACTTTAATTTCTATGCTTGCTATTTTCAATGCATAAGTGCTTTTGCTAGAGCCCTACTGATAAAGGAATTTTTAGACTGATACCAGTACCGATATTTGGTGATTTGAAAAACCGATTTTCTGATATATTGCCTGATATTATTTTCCTTTCAGACATACAAAGCCTAAACAGATTTCCCAAATATCTACTATGTCTAGTTATTTGTTTAATTGTTTACTCTCTGCTCGGCTCTGTACTACCTTATTAGCTCTGCGCTAATAAGGAAGATGCATAATGTCCTCTAGTGGAAAAAATATGCTACAACGTCTCTTATAACATGGCTAAAAAGTGTTTCTTTTTAATTTTTTTTCCTTCTGTACCCACAGATTGGCAAATAACTAATACTGGCCTGTAATTTTGGTGCCAGCAGTTTCAGGTACTGGTACATATGTAACAGTGCACTGTGATTACCTGGATGACACACATGATGTGGAGTTGTTTGGAAAATGTTTGTTGAATCTTCATCTTTAAATGCAGCAATCACAGATGAATTCTGTAATAATTTCCAGTAACTGCACAACTGGCCGTGCTTGATTTGAGACAACCCTATCCTCAAAATGTACACATTGCAAGACAGTAACAAGAAACATACACTTTGAACAGCTTGTGGTAAGCGAAAGGAGACAGTGCTTGAATTATTTGCTAAAACTTGCAAAATGAATAGCATAACCTTTAACCTCAGATATATTTTGTGATTAGTGTTATTTGATTGGCGATAACGGTGACTGTCACAAACACAATACTTGAATATTGTCCAAGAGAGCCATTTTGACCATGCTAGTATGCTAATGTTAGCTAAATGCTTAAAGCAATGTTGTAGGTTCCTAGCACTGTTGACATATTTGTGTGAATTAGTTATTTTGGCATCCGGCAGCAGCTGAAAGAAGTTCAAAGTTTTTCGGGCCTTAAGCGCTACAGCATGTGTGAATGTGTATATGCCAATAACAGCATGCCTGTGCTTTGTTTGTGTGTTGGAATATGTACTAGCAAATTGCAGACATAAGAATTTATGCGTGGCACCATGTTTCCATTTATGTGTTTACGCTGTGTGTGTGCAGAGGTCTTTGAGGTATTTTGGGAACATAAACTTGCCATAAATGAACGTCATTAGTGGCGATTGTTTGTGGCGCGCACGCAGCTCGGTGCAGCAAGGCACTGCAAAAGAATGCAAGATGTAAGTCCAAGTTAATCAGCTCCTCTGCTGCTTTTCTTGGCATTGGCCGGGCCCGCCACAATGCCACAGCCCCAGAGGACGGTGTAATTACACGCTGCTATCGCGCTAAATAGGGCTCTTGCTCCAGTGCAGAACAGTGATGACATGATTAGTGTTTTCCTGCTCATCTAGGCCCTGTGAATGGTGATGATGACAGCTGTATGTGGCTGGGGAAACAGCGTTAGATTGTTCTGCAGTGCCCAACAACACCTACCACAGTGAAAGCTTCTTGTGTGAGCCTCACAAATTAGTATTAGAAGAAGGACGGCAATCTGTCTGCATTACCTCATTGTTAAGCCGAGTTTGTGATCCGGGGTATCAAAGGACAGCTGATTTTTAGGAGACGAATGAAGATAAACTGTGTTGCCTTGTAGAATGACAAGTTATGGCTTCACTCCAATACTGGATCCACTTTTTGCAGTGCAGATAGGATTGTGCGCATGTTCAAAACACCAGAGTAAGGTTTAAATGAAATGATAAACATCTGAGTACAAATTCCTGCAGAAACGCTATAAATCAAGGCAAATAGTTTACCCTTGATTTTACACCATTTTCAAAAAGTCAGACTCTTATAGTCTTACTTTGCTCTATATTTTATATGTTCTGTCCTCCTAAAAGGAGATTTTATGGAAAATTTTACGAGGCTTTGCATTAAAAGAAGACCTCTGTGCCTCTCGTGCCTGACACCTGTAGAAATATTAAAGGGAACTTTGCACTCCATTAAACGTGAGGCCCAGTGAGGAAGTGGCGGGTTCTATCATCAGAGCAAACCCTTGACGCACAGGAAGGCCTTCACCCAGAAAGGCTCGAGCTGGGATCTGCCACAGCGTGAGTTACTGGCACTCTCCTCTGTCCTGCAGATGCTGGTTTTTATAGTGAGGAGCTTGTGGGAGTTGGCGGAGGTCGCTAGAGGAGGTTCCTTTAGGGAGTGAGTGATGTTCAATCTAAACAGCATGTACAGAGAAGTCGGGAGGAAACGGTTTTAGTCTGAGCGATGAACGTGGCTGTTAACGGTATGCTTTAATAATATTTCCATTAACGACTTCTCATTAAACACCTTCTGTTTTCCCCTGCTAGCAGTCCATAAGCTCCCTGCATTACACCGACACCATTTCAGCATTTTATTATAATACAAGAGCTGGGTGTCTTTTATAATATATCACATAACTCATCCAATTTTCCACCTCACACTTTCCTGGTGAGTGGATGAAATGTCTTTAAAGTGGTTTAGCAGTATCAGTTCAGCGCAGAGGTATTCCATCCCAGGCGAGGTTTGTTCTTGTTATTTTTAAACTCCAGAGGTTACATTGATCCATAAATCACCTGGCCCACAGTGTCGAAACGTTCAGCTCAGCCTGCCTGTCCGATGGTGGATTTATGATTCGCGGGTGTAGCAGCGAGCGCCAGCGCAGTCTCCTCTGGGCTCACTGCCGCTCTCTTGTGCACTTGTGTACATATTTAGAAAAAGTGTGGGGTGGCTGAGTGTTGCTCGGTTGTTGGTCAGAGCGCCTGATCCTTTCTGTTAGGATGCTGCCTCACCTCTCCAGCTGCTTAATAAGATAACAGTACTAAAAGCGTAACACACATCCATGCGAGAGCCTTTTATAGGTGGGAAGAATCAACACTAAAAGATTTAGGTTCAGGACAACTAGACGCACACAGATACAGTGCAGAGCTGAAACCTGAGGGAGGGCTGGGTGACTGTAGAAGCCACACTGTAGGGTCTTTTTTTCTCTTCCACATTCATCTTGTGAAACTATGTGATTTCGACAAAGCTTGGCAAAGGGGTAAACAGCAATAAAAGGGGATTGGAGTGTACAAGTCTCCCTTGCCAAGTGTTGGAAAAAAGATCTTCCCAACATTGAGCCTCTGGCAAAGGATCCTAGGCTGGTGATGTCATCTCCAGGTCCACAATTTCTGTTTGTTTCACCTCCATTATATGTGAAGGTTCAGCAGAACTGAATCTCATGTGGCTTCTACCCTTAGACACATTTTCCCTTGTTTGGTGTCCAGTTCAGGCTTCAAAGTACAAGAAAAAGTTATGCCATTCATCCCCCAGGAAATTTTAAAGTCAGTTATCTGGACTTGTTTATTAATTCAGCAGGTAAAAGAGAAAAAAAAGGACTTAAAGCAAAATAGTATTCTTAGAAGAAAAAGGGGGTGATTGATGGGAAGGATGGATGATCTAAAGTCCCATAATATCCAGAAACTCCACAAAAAACTCATGCTTGAAATGTCAGTGGCAGACTAAAAACTATAGCTACGATAACACTGGTTGGTATGAATCATCATCACTTTATTACCTTTTTGGGGGTTTTCTAAAGCTTAACATCAAGTGCCATCAGGTGAAAGTTTAAATGTGTCCAATACTTTGGTTCAAAACCAAGTATGTGAAAAATAAAAGACATGCCCATAAGACCTAGCTCTGCAGCCACAGAGCTAATAACAACACTGTGGGCTCTTCATCTTGTGTTTCTTGTGTACAACATGACACTACCACCAAGGAAAGAAACAGAGAATTAAAAAAAGTGACATTTCATCTATTAAAATAGTTTAAAAAAAAGCTATGCTATAAAGCTAGCACACAAAATAAACTGCTTACAAAAATGATGAGACCTCCCATAGTTTTTAAAGTCTCATAGTGTAGGGATTTACAGCTTAGCCTAACAAGTGAAAGCTCCCCAGTTTCATCTCCGGGGGAGACACAAATCCCTTTGGAATTGCATCAGGTAGAGTATTTTGTGGTTAAAAAAAAATCTGCCAAAAACTAATGTGCACAGTTACCTACTGTGGTGACCCCTTTGTGAGTAAGAGAGCAGCTAGCAGATAAAAGTCATTTATATTCTAAGGACTTAATCCTCTATGGCACGATGTTGCCCTCAGGTAACAAACCAAATTTTCAATGATTGCACTGTCCATTTTTCATTTATTTACTTATTTTGTGACACAAAACACTGTCTTATGTCTGCACAAAACAGCGTTCAGTAAAATGATGAGTAGCAGAGGGTCTGACCTTTGACTTGGGGGTGGAGCAATCCTTTGAGGTGCCAAATCTGCATGTGACAGAGTGCTAGCTACTGCTAAGAATAATGTCATTTTCATGCATGCTTAAATTTAAATATGCATTTTTTTTTAAACGTGCATGTTCAAGAACATCTGAAGAAGTATTTTTATTCGTTTATACACAGATTCTAATGTAACTTATTTACTAAAACAGGATTTGTTCGTTCATTGCCTCAGGCCAACAATGTGCAATAAGGGCACCAAAATGTCACAGTTTTTTGTATATACTAATTTAGTAAATTTATAAGAAAACAACTAATTCCTTCAAAATTTTTATTTTAACAAACATCAAGTTGATTTTCATATAAGTGTTTAATGCAACAGATAAATAAATGGTGAATGGACTGCCATTTATATAGCACTTTTCTACTCTACTTGAGCACTCAAAGCACTTTATACATTTCTATCTGACATTCACACATACACATTGACACTCTAATGCACACATTGGGAGCATATTGGGTTCAGTATCTTGCCCAAGGATACTTTGGGAAACAGACTGGAGCAGCCAGGGATCGAACCACCAGCCTTCCAATCTGTAATTGATTTATATAAATTTTATGAATTACGTGGGGGTGGTTGTGGCCTAGGATGTGAGCCACAATCAACCCCAAGTAACAAATTACCAATAACTGTGTGTTTTTGTGTGTCTGTGTCTATGTTCATGCGTGAGTTATAGTAACTAACTAAATGTTCAATCAAATTCTTTCTTCCCATAAAATGTTCTTGTTCTCATTTCCTGAACACACCTGATTCAAATGACCAGCTGGGTATTATGTGCTGCAACTGCCCGATAACAGACTAAATTTGAATCAGGTGTTTTGGAGTGAGGAAACACTTAAAAACCTAAAACAAGCAGTCCAAAGGATCAGAATTTAGAATCACTGCTTTACCATTATTGACCATTATTGCCCTAAGAAAAGTGGCCTGACTGGTTGGGGTCTAATTTATTGATTGATATGTAAACAAGGAGCCCCAAGCTCCCATAAAGTAGGGTGACATAATTTTTTTCTCTGAAATACTAAAATTCATGCCATAGAGGGTTAAGCCTAGAATGTTGGCATTTTTTTGGAAGTAACCATATTTGGGCTACAAGGTTGACTGCTAAGTTATCAGCTCAGATTGGTTTGTGAGCTGAAACCATTCAAGGCAGTGCACAGACCCTAACACTTGCTAAGCATGGCTATTCAGGAATAGTAAACTAGTAGTTCCTCAACAAAAACTGACGCAAAAAATGGTCTCCAAAAGGCCCAGACGCAATAAACATATTACCCAAACTTTTGCTCTAAAAAGGCTTAAAAGGATGACTTATTGTAATAAAAAAATCATTTAAAAAAAATTCTTATACAGGTTTTTTTTTTAATGGTTATATTAACTACTGAGAACAAAACCATTTTTTGCACCAGCCTGTAAACATGTTTATTTCATTTAAGTGCGTTTTAACATGGAAATCTATGGATTGACTTTGCCTTTGGAGCTAGCCTCAAGTGGCCATATGAGGAACTGCAGTTTATTACACTTCCATTGGTGGCTTCATTTTTCATCTGTGATTCATGGTAGGACTGAAAGCTCATACCACAAGAAGAAGAGAGTGAAGTGATGTATTTAGTGTGACATTCTGATGTGTAAATCTTTCATCAGCAAACTCTGTCATTGCGACATTTCATTCCTGTGCTGGACTCCCACCCATAGTGTCAGGAAGAATTTGTCCTTTGCCAGGTTCTGTGTAATATGTGAGTGAGAGGATGTATGTTTCCTGTCAGTGAAGAGCAGTCTTCTTATTTCCTGTGGGGATGTTTGAAACCTTTCTGCACAAACATTTTCATTGGCCCTAAAGCTGATTTTCACCACAAAAATCCTCAACCTGCCAGCCGCTGTGTTTCCCCAGCTGGTGGATAACCTCCACTCCTCACGCATCTCACCCTGTGCCATTTATTTCCTCTTGTCTGCCTCCTACTGGCCTATTTTTCAGCACATTTCAATTGGCAGTCAACATGAATGAGTATGACATGGTTTTTACTGTGAGCTCAACTTAAAGCAAAATCAATTTAAATTTCAAATAAGACAGAGAAATATGTGCTTAAGCAATGAAACATTTTAGGTTTTGCAGACAGACAGGTCACTAACGCTCTCTTTTAAAAAGCGATTGTCCAATAGAGCATTTCAAAAGCTGTCAAGTTTTGAATTTTTCCATGTCTAAGCAATGTATGATATAATACACGACACTGTAGTAAGAAATGTAAGAAATAGTTAAAGAGTGCTGCATTATTCTTGTAAAAGCAAAAGCACAATTTTAAAGTGCAGGAAGCAGTGTATCGATTTGCTCTATCGATTTGTAACAACTCAGTCTCCACAAAAGGGCTCAGTTCTCAGACTCGGGAGACCAGGTAGAAGTTCACACACTCTTTTGTTAGGAGAGGGTAGCAGGGTTCAGTGCACAGGATATGAATTCGATCAGGGAGACAAAACCACAAGGTGCAGGCAACGATGAAAACCATGAGTGCACTCATGGAAAGTTTAACATGGTAGATAAACAGCTAATGTTTGACACGCAGACAAAGGCAGAGATAGAGATGAAACAGACACAGGTGCAGAACTTTAGGCTGAGGAAAGCAACCACAGAGATGGTGAAAATGAATGGAAAGAGAAACAAAGGTGAGCACAATAGAAATAATGCATCAAGAATCAAACATGATTTTTTTTTTCCCCTGACTCAAATGGGCATCTCTGGGAAGAATACATACTATATAGTTAAGACAACCTCACTACTAACAAAAGTCTGTGCACTTTCATTTCGGGCCATTCATACTGGGGTAAATGAAACTACTGTGGTTACCCTAAGAGGTCTAAACGCACTACAACTTAAGAAAACACCAACAAATATAAAAATGCAGTAAATAGTTAATAACAAACATGTATCTACAGTATTATATCACTTTACAACAGCTCAAAAAATGGTGTTAGTCCCACCCATTCTGCTCATCATTAGTCCTCCTGTGGAGCTCATTGGGCAGGTTATACTTCAAACAGAAACTGTTGCTTCATGTTCCTAGCAGTGTTCTTTAATTCCATGTCTTATACACCATTAAAGCACTAAATCCCGAGTGCAGTCACCTCGAGGCACTTAATTTGGAAATATTACACAATAAACAACAATAAGATTATCCCTATGAGCAACCACTTGGCAACTGGAAGGAAGAAAGAATGCCTCTGGCAGAACCGGCCCCAGGGAGGGGCAGCTGTCTACCGTGATTAGTTGGAGAAGCAAGGAAGAGAAACACAAAGTACAACCTATGGGATAAAATGGACAAAAGTTAATGGTATGCAGTAGAAAAAAGTAATATCGATGGATTTAATTTAGGTTTAAAAGTTAAAAACAAAAAGATTGTTAGGCTGTAACTTCATTTATTTTCTACAGTGTATGGCACATGGGCCCAAGCCCCCTTTTCTGTAGCTTCAAAGCACACCCATAAGCCCTCCCCTGTGACCTCCCCTGCATATGCCTGACTCTGGTCCCAGCCAAAAATCCAACTATGTGGCAGGTTGGAGATGATGAAGCCAAGGGTGAGAACAATGGTGTGAATGTGATACTTTGAAGTTCCTGCATGCTCTGGAAACAGGGCAAGGAATCACCTGCCATAAAGGAGTGTGCATAAGTGCTATGCTATTTGTTCTAGTGCCTTTGGGTCGTTATGGGTCTCCAGGGAGGGCTGGCCCAGGCCCCTGTGAGATCACATCAGTGTGGATCGGGCAGGAGTCCACCCGGAGGTGGAACTAATGGGCCCATGTGTTCGCAGACACTTCTAAGAGCCAGATGCCGAGAAGAGAGACGTCCATTGAGTTTTTCACAACAGCTCCCCCAGAGAGAAGAGAGGGGAACCTCGTCAAGCTTCACACGCACGCTGGACGTAGAAATGTAGGACAGACAGGAATGCTCTCTGTGACACACACACACGCGCGCGCACACACACACATTTTTAGCTTGTTGAGTCTGCACAGAGGCTGTTTCCACTCTCTCTCTCAGTGATGCAGCACGCAAGGTGAAGTAGTCTAATAAAAAAGATTTGGGGCTCACATCTATCTCTTCCATATGATCCGCCTGCCCCAGTAAAAGTCACGTACAGGACTTTAGTGGCTGTAGTTTTGCGTGTTATTGATGCAATCTTGACCTCTCCAATCTGACATCTTATTTAAAGTGGATAATGAGTTCCATCTTTCAGTGTGTTCAAGCTGTGTCTCACACACACACACACGCACACACACACACAAACGACCCTTGATGGGTAGGCTTGTTCCTGTGGTTGTTAGGACAAACAAGTCAAGGTAGGCCCATTAGCAACAGGCTACAGGATTTAAGAGAACTAACTGAAGGCTTTAAATTTCTTTCGTAGCTTACTGTTTTCTGCATGAACTCATACTTTCATTGTGTCTCAGTTAGCCACGTTAATTCTATTTATTAGCCATTTGTCTTTAATAGACCCAGAATTACAAGAAATAAGTGTTAATGGTCGCCTTGTAAATCTCAAACAAGATGAACAATGCTCACTAACTTCACAAGAACCGACGCTGCCTAATTGCTGCAGACACAATAAAAGAGCAACACTAAACAAGATCTCGTGACTGGCCGTCCCAATGAAAGTTTACCGTGCCGTCCAGACACATGAGCCGCAATCTCAAGTGTTGATGCTGTGAGAAAACTCCATGTGAAACTGAAGGGGAATGCGTCTGTCACCAGTTCCAGTCCAAACCGGAAGACTGGCGCAGGCCAGAGCGCGCAGATAATGCGACGCCACCCTCTTCCTTTTCTTGTGTGTAACATCCTCGAGTTCTGTCTGGATCAAAGCTGAGCGGATCACATGCATCCTCTTGTAAACCCCAGAGAGTGACTGTTTGGGGGCCATATTAGTGTCAGAGAGGCTTTGTCCAAGTCATCCTCTGCAAAAAAGGTTTGCTGCTGACAGTAGTGGAGGCTCCCTGCATGAGGAAAAACAAGCATAAGCTACGGAAGAGGTCAGCGAGACCTCTCTGATGAGTGCTTAATAACAAAAACAGAGGTACAGATGAATCAGAAAATTAGATTAAGAACAAAATAGGAAAACAAAATGTGAGTCAGATCTGGCCAAGACTGAATTTCTATACATCTTCCAGGGCTTTGATAGCTATCAGTGTGTTTAATGTAGCTCTGTAGTCAACCAAAGCAAATTCTGGACAGAGTTGTAGCTTATTTTGAATCATTCTATTAGTTGCAGGTGGGAGGGGAATGCACATTATCTCTAGATGAGTTAAATCTGTCACAGTGTAAGCTGGTCTTTGTAGCATAATAAATATTTCATTGTCATTATTTTAAACTTAACTCCTAACTACAGATTTTCTGTGTTGTTGGAGAGGTGGCTTCGCACCACGCTTGGTCTGTGCAGGAACCTGACAGAAGGTGTAGCTGGTGAAGCTGTGCCTGGATGTGGTGCATTATAAAAATTATTACTAGGCCAAACATGTTAACATAGACCAATGTCGATATGTTCACATTCAAAGCCTGGGGCTTTAAACATGAAAGCTGGTGGAACAACCAAACATAGACAAATTAGCTTACTGCTTTTACAGGATATGCCATGTTGAAAGTTGAGCTGTTTGCATTCAACTGTTTTTCGGGGGGGGGTTTGGCTGGTCCTTTGAGTAAAAATGCAGCCACACTGGCGACGTATTTGACATGGTGTCAATTAGTTTGGAGTCAGCTCTGAGCAAAAGTTCAATAAATGTAAACATTAATTAAGCTAGCAGTTGCCATTCGGTTTTGGCAATACCACAGCTGCAAAAACGTGAGGGAGTGGGTTCCTCTCACTGCCAGAAATTGTGGATCAGTCTTGAAAGGCTGTTGATGTCACACGTTTCTCATTAGGAAAGTGGCAACCAGTCATGAGAGCACATCAACCACTAGTGCTGGGCAATACTGCAAATTTTGGTGTCAATACAATACCAATATATTATTAAGAGCAGTATAATAGTATTATAGTATAGTATAGAATAAGAATAACTTTATTGATCCCAGAGGGAAATTCATATGTCTGACATGGCTTATCTGCTATTTGTAAGAGAATTAAAAAGCCTCACTGCTGTGGGTGTTGTGGGTACCGGCACAATACAGGATGTTTTTCACAGTGCTGGCACCTGCCACAACTGTAAACTCAGGTTGAAATCCTGTGGAGAAGTTGACACATTTGGGCAGCACAGTCCGTAAGCAGCCTTGGACACACACAGTCTGGACCAGGAGCTTTCCCAGAGCATAGTCTTCCTAGCTCCAATCTCACCCTTGCCTCTGTGACGAACAAGGCTGGAGGAAGAGGTGTGCGGGGGGGAAGCAGCTGCCACATTAGAAATGGAAGGAAAAAAGGGGAGCTGCCTTTGAGAAGCACACTTTTGGAGGAGAAGATGGAGTTGCAGTGAAGATGCCCACATGTTGAGGCGAATTAGGGGAAGAAGACAGAGGAGCAGCAGTGGGCATAGGTGTGACCGCAAAGTCAAATCTATTGAAGAACTGGTTGAGTTCATCAGCTCTTTCCACATCATTCATAAGTGGCCGTCTTTTTGTTGTTGTTGTTGTAACCAGAGACAGTATTGATTCCTCTCCACGCCTCACAGGTGTTGCTTTATTGTGGATTCTGCAACAGTTTCAATCCAATACCAATACTAACTTTGGCATTGATGCAATCGATTTTTGGATCAATCCACCAACCCCTTGTGCCTGCACCAGAGGAGTGGTGTTTGCGCAGACATGGCACTAAACAACGTACTGATCTTACAGGAGATAAACAAATGTAAAAATTGATCCTGTCACGCTAGTATTGATATAATACCAATATCATAGTTGGTATCAATACTATCGGTATTTGGATATTGATCCACCCACCCCTATCAACCAAAAAAATCAACCAGTTGATCCTGAGACTACAGCCATAGCTTCTCAAGTCCAAAGTTGATTACGTGAAATTACATCTTCATTACACGCTGCAAATTCAGCGTTTGTTCAAAACCCATTTTTTAATTGCTAACAATTAATTCATTAAGTTCAGGTAATCTCTGGGACATGTGTCTAGACGCTGCTCGTTAAGGCCCAATAAGATTCACACCACTTCTTACAAGATGAAAATGCATTGAGATGCACTGTCACACTCTGTTAATGGGTTCGTGTGATTAGAAGTACTTGGTTTATCAACGTTTTTCCCCACCACACAAAAAGGGCTTAGATGTTAATTATGGTCTAACCGTGGAGTTCTTGTTTCCTTGAGACAAACAAATCTGGAACAGGTTGATTTTTTTTTCTTGCAGGGCTCGTTATCTTGTCTGTACACCTACAAGCATCAAATTAGCCGTGATAACCCTGTGCTGATGTTTTTTTTTTTTAATCCTGTTGTCTTTTGTGTTTAAAAAGAAAGAGGTAGAGAGATGTTTTATAATTTTTCACACAGGTGAAATCCAGACTCTGTTTGGTCATGGAGAATTAAACTGTTGCCCAGATGGTTGCAGACAACACCCATCATTCAGGAATCGTAATCGTGATTGGATGAGCAGAAAGTGGGACTCAAACGCTCCGACCTGGTCACAGAGAACAAGTGTATTTCTAAGGGATAGATGGTGTTAGCCTCTGGTCAGCAGAGATCATACGATTTTGTTTTTTCTACTTATGTAGACGAACCACTTATTGCATATTTAACATTGTGACTAGAGAAGTGGGTTTTTTAGCCTCTGTGTTAACTGTGTTGGAGCTCAGGAGTCCTGGCAATCTCTGGTGCTGAAAAATAAAGTGCCAGAAAAACTACACTACACTATTTCAGAAATGAGTGAGTCTCCACAGAGTCCCAAAAGCACAACTTTATACAATTAAAAACATATTTACAACCTGCTGTAAAATTAATTTTGCTCACTATAGAAAGTTAATTTGCAGATGTGGCAACACAGCCACCTCCCCTAATTTGAGTCACAGAATTGAACCTCACCAGATTTTCTTTTCCTTTTCTTTCCTTTTGTGTTGTTGGTGCTTTGTGGAGCATTTCAGTGAACTTATCTGACAAATAATATGGCCTTCTGTGTAGTACAGCTCATCCAGCAAGTTTCTGTTCCACTTTGATGAGTGAGATTAACATGTTGTTTATAGCTAATTAGCATTTAGCTTGCTAGCATTAGCTGATAATTAAGCTGCGTCGAAATTCAGGGACAGCATCCTTCGAAGGCTGCATTTCTACGCTGATTAGGCCACAGCGAGGCAATGAAGGCTCTCCATATTTATTCAATGAAGCCTCCTCCAAATGTCGCACACAAATGCATCCTTTTTATTCTGGGATTTGAGGGATGCATCAGGTGGATCCTTCGTGGTCTACCCTATGTAACGATTCATTGCGTATCTAATGGCAAATGGGCCAAACGAAGCCACATGGGTTCAAATATGGAGACTTCTTTTTCTAGCACAATGCCAACATCAAGGCTTCAGAATGCAAAGGTTGCTAAAGCCATCTTTTGCTTCCAGTTTATGATACTAACAGTTCACACATTCGCAGCTGGGTGCTGTAAATGGACTGAGCTTTTCTACTCTGAGCACTCAAGGGGATTTTTACTACGAGCCAACACAAACTATGCTGTGCTTTCCATTTTAACACTACTGCAAAAGTAGTAAAAAGGTTGTTTGTTTTTTTCCACTGTACAACCTGTAATACCAGAGAATCAATTATGCAACAACATTACCAGTTTTACAAATTGACTCACCTTGCTTCAAAAATCCAAACATAACTGACAGCAGCGGCCGATAACAATTTTTTTAAAAATCCCAAAATGTTGAATTTTTGTTGACATTTTGACTTTTGGTTAACTGCTTACATGTGACATGGTGTTTATAAGCAGTGACACGCTGAATCAGAAGAGCGTGACATATGAAACAGTGATGAACGAAGAACATTAAAGTAATGAATCTTCCTCAAGAGCTATGTCATCTCTCTGATGTGTGTTTGATCAGCTTCCTGAAAATGGATTTTTTGGCATTTTTATTGTGTTTGAGTTTTTAAACCAATTTGTAGGACACGGCGACAGGTACTCAAAGCCATTTGGACACTTTAGCAACTGCTGATAATTCTATAAAATGTTTTAATAATAATCTTACAGCCATAAATCCAAGGTCACCATCCTGAAGGTGAAAGTCTGTGTGTGCAGGTATCTGTAAATGGATTTCCTCCTGGCTCCTGGCCTCCGGGTCTCCCTCCTGTGACCCTCCTGATGATTAGGGTGACTGAGGCGTGTTTGATCCCTGGGTTGATGCTGGGCTTTTGATGGCCACACCACTTTGATGCAGCAGCAAAAATTGAATCCAACCACCCACTGTGAAACACGCACAGGTAGACATTAACACACAAACACACACCGCATCCGCAACAGCACCATCAGGCCTCATATGTAGAGAGGAGGGGCTGTTTCTTTTTTTTCTCTCTCTTTAATCCCGAGCGTTGATATTTGTCGTATTTTTGACACTCCGCACCCACTATTTGATACCTTTGAAAGAGAACGTAGTGTTAGGCCCTAAATCTCAGGAATAATATATTTTATTACCAACTTGTATATTTTTAAATTCCTGTTGACATATATTTGTCTTCCTCTGAGACAAATTCAGTGCTTGTTTTAGTCCTCACAGGAAATACAGGAAAGTCAGGAGTAATTCTCTCTTGTGCTCTCCACTGCTTCTCTGTGCAGCGGTTCTGCTGCTTCCTGACTGTTTGATGCCTCCCCGTGTTAATCTGAGCTAGTGAGGAGCCTGATTTACTAGCAGTGCAGGACCACTTTCCTTTTACTCTGCTTTTATGTCCGCTTTAGCAGGATGGAGCAACATTCTGACTAATGGTTTAAGCAGACGCAAACCTCTTAAACATAGGGCTTGTTGGAAAAAAAAGAAAAACTCGATGCTTTTTAGTCACAGTACATGAAGACAGTTTCATTGAATAGGATTTATTGTGAAGGCAAAATCCAATACTTGCACACAAGTTTTGGAAATATGCTTGTGTGTGAGTTCGACGAAATGACTGATTCTAAAGTTCACTAATTGGCTTCGCACATGACTTAACTGGGCATTTAAGTATTTTCATGTCACAGTATTTAGACTTTCTAACTGATCTCTCTACACCACAAAGATAAGCATTACCTACAATGCAGCAGTTACAGAATGACAGCTTGGCTCGTCTCTCCGTTATGGGGCCTCTTGTGTGCTTGTACTTACAGACATGAAAAATTCCTGTAAATGCGCTGAAACAAGATCAGTGACGTAATTAATACGAGGAAAATGAAAACAAGGAGCCCTCTGAGAGCGCAAACCATCGCCAAGGCGGGATTTACTTTTAAGGGAACAGTATCGTGTTTTGTGTATATTCATTTTATTTTCTTTGTTCTTTTTAAACATACTTAAAGCAAGTTGTAGTGCATTAAAAATCAGATAAGGGTAGTACGTGACAGGGGTTTACTTTGATTACACAAACATTATATAGCAGTAGGTAATTGGTAATGAATAATTTGAGTTTATTATATAATAGTATAGTACAGTATATGACCCCACTCTGCACCCCTACAAAGTTTTATCAGAATTCTTTTAAAACTTTTTAAGCTGTTGTGTTTACAGACAGAATGATATGCATGCATGCAAACATGACCAAAATCATGACCTCAATGGCTGAGATAAAAATAATAATTATAGCTAGCAACAACCCGGGTATTTATCTACCCAGTCATGATTTTTATGATTCCTTTAGAGATGCAAACTGGACAGAAAGAATGAGTAGATTTTCACCTCAACAAAAGGAGCCCATGGACTCATCATGGATCTCACATAGCAGGATGTGTATATGTAGATATATGGACATTGGATTTTGGGATTCGTAGATCACACAGCATGGAGCGTATTAATTTAACCGGTACGATCCAACCTTACATCTTCTTTAATCCTGTAATCTGTATGGATAGATCAATCTCACCTATCATTGCCAGTCCTTGTCCTTGACCAGAGTTCGATTTTTGTGTTGCACGCCACAGCCCCACACTGGCTTTCAGTTAGATTTAGAATTCATTTAAACATTTTAGCCGCTGCTTTTAAAGATCTTCACAGGACTTCGATATCTCCAGGACTCGTATGTGAACTATGAAGCAGCTCAGCTCCTCAGGTCATCTGAAACAGGCTGCGTGTTTATCCCTGACAGTCTCAACCAGTGCTGCTGAAGCTGTTTTCACCATACTTCACGTGGGTGTCACAGCCTACCACCTCATGTTTGATGTGCTCCAATATGCTCAGTGTTGAAACCAAACCAATGACGTTCCTTTTAAGTTGTGTCTTTCACTAATCTAGTTCCAGTCTTAATTATCATTAGTGTGAATGCTTAATTAAGCATTCAAACTATTGTTCTCCTACCTCTTTATTATTATCTATTCCGTACGTTTTTTGGACTGCTACTAGTTCAACACCGTTCAAGTTAGAAAAACCATTCAACCACCGTTAGATTCCTCTTCTTTTGGACATGTGTGCTTGTATTTTTCTCATTTTTAAACGTTATATTTTTACAATTATTCAACTTTTTTCAACAAAAATTTATAATGTGTTTCAATGGGGAGAATGTTCAAATCCTCATTCAACTTACTCGTCTTTCAACTCAAACTACGGTCACATACGTTGACCTAAAGACACCATTCAAACTTTAAAACGAAGCCAAGACATTGAGCTATTTCTGCATGTATTTATCTTTTCCATATCATTTATACTTTTTCTTCAGTTCAAGTTTAAGTTTCATGCTTTTTTTCACCCATTTCAGAGTTTATAATGGGTGTGTATGGGACGGAATTCTTGAGGCTAGATTGAGAGCCTCAACTGCTAGAGTGGCAGCGGGAGAAAAAATTATTTTAAAATCTTCTA
>VVHJ01031931.1:0-24152 GCA_015107715.1 Tylochromis polylepis
CGTGATCATTGAACAATCAAGCATTTCATTCAAAATAGTCAACAGGGTCGCAAGAAGCGTGTGGAAAAACCAAGGCGCAAAATAACTGCCCATGAACTGAGAAAAGTCAAGCGTGCAGCTGCCAAGATGCCACTTGCCACCAGTTTGGCCATATTTCAGAGCTGCAACATCACTGGAGTGCCCAAAAGCACAAGGTGTGCAATACTCAGAGACATGGCCAAGGTAAGAAAGGCTGAAAGACGACCACCACTGAACAAGACACACAAGCTGAAACGTCAAGACTGGGCCAAGAAATATCTCAAGACTGATTTTTCTAAGGTTTTATGGACTGATGAAATGAGAGTGAGTCTTGATGGGCCAGATGGATGGGCCCGTGGCTGGATTGGTAAAGGGCAGAGAGCTCCAGTCCGACTCAGACGCCAGCAAGGTGGAGGTGGAGTACTGGTTTGGGCTGGTATCATCAAAGATGAGCTTGTGGGGCCTTTTCGGGTTGAGGATGGAGTCAAGCTCAACTCCCAGTCCTACTGCCAGTTTCTGGAAGACACCTTCTTCAAGCAGTGGTACAGGAAGAAGTCTGCATCCTTCAAGAAAAACATGATTTTCATGCAGGACAATGCTCCATCACACGCGTCCAAGTACTCCACAGCGTGGCTGGCAAGAAAGGGTATAAAAGAAGAAAAACTAATGACATGGCCTCCTTGTTCACCTGATCTGAACCCCATTGAGAACCTGTGGTCCATCATCAAATGTGAGATTTACAAGGAGGGAAAACAGTACACCTCTCTGAACAGTGTCTGGGAGGCTGTGGTTGCTGCTGCACGCAATGTTGATGGTGAACAGATCAAAACACTGACAGAATCCATGGATGGCAGGCTTTTGAGTGTCCTTGCAAAGAAAGGTGGCTATATTGGTCGCTGATTTGTTTTTGTTTTGTTTTTTAAATGTCAGAAATGTATATTTGTGAATGTGGAGATGTTATATTGGTTTCACTGGTAAAAATAAATAATTGAAATGGGTATATATTTGTTTTTTGTTAAGTTGCCTAATACTTATGCACAGTAATAGTCACCTGCACACACAGATATCCCCCTAAAATAGCTAAAACTAAAAACAAACTAAAAACTACTTCCAAAAACATTCAGCTTTGATATTAATGAGTTTTTTGGGTTCATTGAGAACATGGTGGTTGTTCAATAATAAAATTATTCCTCAAAAATACAACTTGCCTAATAATTCTGCACTCCCTGTAGATGGACATTCCAACAATCACACAACTCCCTGTGAGCAAGCACTTGGTAACAGCAGGGAGAAAAAACTGCCTTTTAACAGAAAGAAACCTCTGGTAAAATCGGGCTTAGAGAGGTGCACCCATCTGAAATGACCTTTTTGAGGTGAGGGGAACAAGACGAAAGCAAACTATGGGAGAGAGAGCCATAGTTTAATCACTGCTAATTCAATAGCTGATCTGATTCAACATAGTACTGTTGTATAAACACACAGAGTTAAAAGAGATGAGTGAATGAGAAATACTCAGTGGATCATGGAAAGTCCCACAAAAGCCTATTGCAGTATAACAAGTAAGCCTGTCATGGCACTGGGCCTGTGACCCTATGTTTTCTAGTTTTGGACATTTTGCTGTTTGAACTTCACATTACAGGAACTTCATGGAATTTCTAAGAGTTACAATGCCTGTAAAATTGTCAAATACATGTTACTGTGATTCTTAGGTTCATAGTTATTTTCATGTCTTGTATTAAGTATGTTTCTTATGCTCTCAGGTGGTGTTTAGTTTCTGTTTAGTTTCTAGCGCTTAGGTTCTTGTTCATTTAGTCTGTTCCCTGTATTCAGTCAATGTCTTGTCAATGTCTCGATCAGTCAATGTCTCATAAGTGTGTGTCTCATGTTTCCTGTTTAATTTTGATAGTTCTTTGTCCTGTGTTTTCCATATCCAGTTGTGCTTCCTCACTGTATCGTTATGTCTTTATTAGTTCCGATTAGTTCTGGCTGTGTTTCCCTCCTGTTTCCCATCCCCTCGTTACCCTCCGTGTATTTAGTCCACTGTCTTCTCTTGCTTGTTGTCACGTCCTCAACATTAGCTGTGTGTTAAAGTGAGCGGTTCATGGTCTCTCATTTATGTCAAGTCATGAGTTCCTTAGTTACCAGAGTCTTTGTTTCTATTTTATCTTTTGTTTGCTTCTTTTAGTGTTTCTTTGTACTTTGTTTTTAGTTTGTTTGCACAGCAAATAAAGCTGCTGCTTTAAGTTAATTTCTTCTGTCTCTGAGTCCTGCGTTTGGGTCCTACCCTTGCCTGCCACACAGCCAACCCTGACAAAGCATACGGTCTGGGGAAAACTGAGTGGAAATGTGAATGATTTCGTGGACTATGCTTCCTCCATACAGTCACTCTGGAGAACATACTGAGGGACAGCTAACCGGGACAAAGCTACTTTGGCTTTGGCTACATTGGCTACTGGGGTCAGGCTAGTTACAGGATTATTTTCAGCGGTGAGGACCTGGGTCTGTAATTCACTGAGCCTGGTGTCCAAAGCTACAAACAAAGTGCTGTTTGACAAACCAAGCAGGAAGATGCCAGTGAGACAATTAAGAATACATGCTAGTTTAAGACTGCGTTAGTTTTTAGTAATATATAACAATTAATAATTAATATAATTTTCAGTGGCAACAAAACTCTACATACACTATACTTTGGATGAGAGTGTATGGATGAATTATCAAGTGCATTGTACATACAAGATATAAGATTCACTGATCCTGAAAGATAGATGTATCCTATTTGGTCTGCATAAAATCTGGCAAAAGCACATTGAAGGAAAATACACATTATGTATTTGCAGCCATAAACAATACCATGATTTGAACTTCACACTGAAGGAACTTCGTGGAATTTCAGAAAGAGTTACAATGCCTGTAAAGTTATAATATTGTTTTTTAACAATGATTAATTCCTAAAGATACAGGGTTATAAGGGTATAAATACGACATGACCCGACAATTACTAGATGAACATTACACATTGGGCTCCCGTTGTGTAGTCACCTTTCAAACAGCCTGATCTACGTATTTGGCCTTAGCAACCACAAAATGGAAACTAGTTCATTTATGCCTGAGGTGTGCTCAGTGTCAGTGCAGCCTAGGCGGGACTGTGTAATGTCATTACCAGTCTGTTATGCGCTAATTGTGATGTACTACTGGTGTATTAGAATAAGGTTACATAGAGGTTTGCACAAAGGTCACGTTTTTGATAGCACACTTTCAAGACAGCATTTGAAATGTTCTAACTAATTATTACAGCATCCATACTTTATGGTTAGAGGTATATTCTTACCCTGGAGCTTTCATCTTGGGAACGCTGGTATCGCTTCCAGCGGCAACCATAGATCCCAGTGACAAAGGAGACAAAGACTTGCTTCTCATAGACCTGTAAGGGTTGGTGTTTCACCATGCTCCTTCAGCCTTAACGTGACACCAGTCTGTTAACATCCCACACGGGACTGTGAACCCTGAAGAAGAATAAGAACTGTTACTAAACAAAACAAGCCTTCAAACATTAGCTCAGTCTTCACATATGCAATTACCCTTTTCAGCAACATGCCATGTCATGTCATGTCACTGAGGTATATTTTCCCAAAACAACAAGAAGATGTTGACAGCCCTGCACCCTGTTTGGAGTCACAACACCTGTGAGAGACTGTCAATATACCAGTCAATAGTAAGTCTTGTCTCATACAGACATAATAATATGGTGCATGCCTTACAGTCACTGAGTCAGTCTTTACACACGTGAGGATTTATGGTTGTTTAAGAGTGGCAAATAGAACTCAGAAGGCTGGTACCATATGTCTGTGTGGTATAACCTGAGCCCTTGAACATCTGTAAAAAAAGAGAGAGTCAGAAGGAGACAGTGTGTTACACTCAAGTCTGGTTCAGAGAACATCTGCTAGCTTTGGTGCTAGCAAAAAATGCTGGCATAGAAAGCACTGTTTTTTTATGGCTCTCTGGAGGAGTTGGTCTCTTTGTCACATTTTCAGGGTTCTTTTATTAGAATTTTCAGATGGTTTCCCCATGGAATAACTTCCATTGACTATAGTGAGTCATGTAACCTAAGGTGTGTGTCAATTCTATCTATTCTATTATATAATTAAACCTGGAACCTGGGAATAGGTTTATGTTCTATCTTAGGCCCTTTCAGTTTATAAAACACCTAACCTTGGGGCTCTAGAGAATGAAATTTCTTCAGAAGGTTTGTCAAGTGGTCCACCACTTTCCTCTATACTGAAAAGACACGACAACTGTGATATGTATTGCTCTTAGAGTATGTGCAAGCAATCTGTACATACATTATGATTAACAGAGGATACACTATAATGATCACCTGGCTTTGCCAACAGTGTCATCAGCAAGAGTCAGAGTGAATAGCTAGTGTGTAATTAGTACATCATTTACCACAAGTAATCATGGTCCCTGAAGGATACATTCCAATGACGTTACTGATCCTCTGATGTTTCCTCTATATTAACCAAGGAGGTCAGAGTTTTCATTTAGACAATTATACAGTTTCTTCTTCATTTACAAAAAAAAAAACCAAAACAAAAAAAAACAGTAGCTGGAGTGTCCGAAAATGTTCTCTACCATACTTTGTGTTTTGTTTGTGTCATGGTCCCCGTGCCTTTTTGTGCAGCTTTCCCAGTTAAACAGTTTCTATTAATAAAACCTTTTGAATTGCTGTTGTTATCTGCATGAAATCAAACCACTCTGATTGCATCATGACAGTTTGTTGTTTTCTCTTTTTCCTCATCAAGTAGTCATGGAAGATGGTTGACCACACTGAGCCTGGTTCTATCACAGGTCTGTTTAAAGGAGTTCTTCCTCCTCTTTACCAAGTCCTTCTCACAGGGGGACTGTCAGACCATAGGGGTTCTCTTGCTAGACTGTTCAAAACTGAGCTGAATTAAATTGAAAATTTTGTCTTTTCACTAAAGTCTATAGTGAAAAGACCACAATCCCTACTGAAAAATGTTCCTCTAAATTTCCACAGTACCACTGACAAGTTGACATCTGAATGTGGTAAAGGTCTCTGCAAGTATTGGATGAACTGTTGTGAAATTTGGCACCAAGTCCCTATAAGATACGTTTTAATGATTTTTGTCTAATGCCATATAGGACTTACATTATTCAGAATGTGCTATCTTTATCACTGCCATCATTAATCAAGACATTTCCTACAAGGGCCCCAGATATATGAATTCATTTATTTATGGTTTCTACTCAAAGTTTTACTCTATTTCCCTATTCTCTTCCTGTAGCCATCAGCAACTAAAACTTCCTGATAAAAGCTATAAACTAGTACAAATCATCACTATAAGCCACGATTATCTAAATTAACACATTCCAAATAGTAGCTAAAAGAGCTTGACAGCTGCCATAAGTCAACAGTACTGGTCATTGCCAAAGTGACTCACTGACAAAGTTGTAAACAGGGCAAAATCTTTAAGACAAACTTAAGTTTGTTTCACCATCTACTTGGATATACTTGGATCAAATGAATGCTAGTTTGTTTGCTGAATTGTAAACATTGTGGACCACTGTCTTTTTAACTTTATAAACACATCAGTTAGGCTCATACATGCATGGATGGATTAATAAAACAAAGAATCAATGAGTTATACTTGATAGATGATTTTTTTCCTAGTACACACGAACCCTGAATTCATCTAATCCTGGATGATGCTATAAATATAACCTCCGCAGAAAATATGAAAGATACTACGTCTAGTTGATAGAAATGTCATTTTGTATTTCTTTGGTTTTCATACAAATTACTAGGGCTGTCCTAAATAGCGTTTTAAGGCTTACAAGGGTGGTACTAATCAAGGACAAATAATCAGGGAGCGGGACAGGGTGATAATTGCAGTGTGAGATTTTATACCTGAATTTCAGATTATGGTTGTCATTTAATTCCTCAATTGACAATAAGCACTGAGAGTGAAAGTTAAAAGTAGCATAAAATCACTAATCATTAACTTTTAAGTTCTAAGTTAGAACTAATTATTTTCCTTCACACTGTGCACCAGTGCTCTGTTACCCTGTTAACTAATGGACACAATAGAGAGAAAAAGAACTATAAATTTTCCTGGGAGAGCAATAAGTGGTTGTGAAGCAGTAAGCAGTAGTGATTAATGGGTATAAAAAGTGCTTAAATCTAATAACAAAGTCTCCAAGTGAGCAACAATAAAGTGAATTGCTGGTGCCCAAAACTACAACCAAATACTCAATAAATATCCAAATAATACAGTATTTGGATCCTACAAATTACCTTAGTCTTCAAAAGCTGTACAGCCCAATGCATAGGGTCATGTTCCTGCTTTATAAAGCAACACCTTCAGAAGAATTCAGTCATTTCAGTCTTGGAAAAGATTCCTAGAAAGTGGAACTGTGGAGCAGAGCCCTCTGCCCAGAGCAGCTTTATCAGTGGTCTCGCAAAAGATTTAACAAGCCCGCCCAGATTCTCACACCACCTATAAAAGCCAGATGTCCCTTTGATAACTGGTTAATGATAACAAGTGGCTAATGTGGCTAGCTGGTAATTGCTAATAGTGAAACAGCTAATGGTAACATGTGTGCTGGTCAGGTCAAACATTTATCATAACTGTTTAATACTTCAATGTATGTGAAAATTGAGCTTTACAGACCGTTTTGTAGTCCTCCTAAAGTGTTGCTCAGTGTTATGAATGTTAGCTACTACAGCTGCTTTAGTAATCGATTTTTTGGGGTATAGATTTTTTTTTAGAAAAGTACTGTCAAACAAGCCATACTTTTTTAAATTGTACTTATGACAGCCACCAAAAAGCTTCAGGCATAATTCTGCCTGGATAATTTACCACTCTTCTTGGCAGAATTGGTAGAGTTCATTTAAATGTGGTTCCTGGCACGGAACTAGCTTTTAAACACGGCTCACTTTTTAATAGAATTTAAGTTGTGGCTTCAGGAAGGCCATTCCAGAGTCTTAATGTTAGCCTGCTTTATCTATTTCAAAACTAGTTTTGATGTGTGTTTGGGATCATTGTCCTGTTGTGTCCCAATTGTGTCCAAGTGCATTGTGTCCATCTACTCTGTAGAAAGAACCAGTACCACTGGGAAGAAAACAACCCCAGAGTATACTGATGCTTCTTTCGTGGTTGACACACATAGCAATGTAAAACTCATTTCACAGTGGACAGTTACACTGGTGTTCAGGCAGTTTCCAGTTCATTGCATGCATGAACCATTTTCTTCTCATCTGAGGTGATGGTTTGGGTCTTTTTCCAGACCTTAGCAAAGCGATGGCACATCTGAATATCTTGCATTTATGTATAATTGTCTGTCTGTCTTAAGGTCTGCTCCAACAGACCTTCCCAACTTGTGTAACTCTACAGTTCTCCTTCTTAGATCTTCACTGAGTTTCTTGGACTTTCCCATTGCTCTGAGTATTGGTTAGTTCAATGAGTTCAAAAGACCAAAACCAATTCTTTTTATGCTGACAAAGAGAAACTACCTATTAACTACTAGTTTTACTAGTATTAACTACTATTAACTAGTAGTTAATAGGCCTTGACCCTGTGTGTTAGAGAAAATCCAAAATAAATTCATTCTTCTGCACTCAATTCTTGTGTTTTAAAGTCATTAAAGATTCATGCTGTACAGTCATTCCAGGAAAAAGAGCTATTTCAACTAAATCATTAAAAGCTCCAAATTACCATGACATTCATGTCCACGATGAGTCTGTGTAAACTTCTCAGCAGTGGTATATGGAGTTGAAAGCCAGAATAACACCCCCCTATTAAACTCCTCAACAAATAAACAATACTTGTTGAGTAATGAAAGTGTCTTATGCTAAGGACTGTGAGCTGTGTATGCTATTCAGGGCTTCTCAGTATTTAAGTGTGAATATTTGTCTATCATTTACTGCTAATTTAAATCTATAAACAGTATTTAAAGAGGAAATTGTTTAGTGTCGACATCGCAGATATCTGTCGTTTCACTGCTGCCTGGTTATTACATGGAAACTCCCAGGCCTGAAGAAGGTTTGTGCTGGCAGATTTCCAGCATTCATAATCTCACCCTGTCCTCAAACAGGGGCCAACTGGAGCTGAAATCACAGTGGGCTTATTCCAGCCAGGTTAGCCTATTGTCTGTCTGTGTCACCATGGTGCTATCATCACAGAGCCGTGGTCATTATGAAGTAAACTAAGTCCGGCCTATATCGGTCAGATTCTGGGTGCAGTTTCTCAGTGATTTCACCCTCCTTTAGAGAGGAATGAAAATATTTCCCCATAGCTTTAGAAAACATTCAGACACCTCTCACAAGAATCGGGAATCAGGGGGAAAAAAATAATCATTTTTAACTGACATTCCAACATCTTCCATAACGCTTTGCATTTCTCCAAAATATAAGATTAGGGTATGGTTAGGGTTAGGGACCTCAGAGGGTTGAAGGACAGAATTACTATACTTCCTCTTCTCATGTTCACCCACATGCTGTATGTGAAACAGGCATAAACAGGGCATAAGGAAATAAGACATTGCTGGCAAGAACAAGAGGTGAATCACTACCTGTGCTAAAAGGGAAAACTGTTTCTGACAAGCAGCAGTGGTGTGGGAATAGAAAACTAAGACAAAGTGAAAGCGACAAAAACTGCACTTCTTCTAATGACCACTTACAGCTGCCTTCGAAAAAAAAAAATCAATCAGTCAGTACTGCTAAACGTTTTGACCGTTTCTCCCTTCAAACGACACACGGTGGGTCTTTTTTTTTTATTATAAAATAGCTTTTTACAGGTGTCTCCACTAATTCAAGTCACCGAACTGGGCCTCTCTACCTAGTTTGTAGTGTTGGGGCCTTTTGGACCATTTTTGATGGAATTATTTAACAAATAATATATCAAAGGTGTTCACTTTTGAAAAGTTAAGTTACCAAAAGTAGTGATTAGTCTGTTACTTAGCACTAATTACCAGGTACCTTCATCTTATGAATTCAGTTCACGAGACCTTTGCTGATAACTCAGCCCTCCAACTTATTATTAAAAAAACTAACCAAAAAAAGAAAAGCTGATAACAAAGAGGTTTCAAAATCTGTAATAAAAAAAAGTCCTGTGTCTTTTATAAAGAGTCTATGGGTTGACGTGTGGCTTAATGCCACTGTGGTCTGATATTTCTGACCAAGCTAGTCACTGCAAAGAACAAATGCCATGCTCACCAGAACAAAAAATATCCTAACAGAGCTCCGACAAAAATGTAGAGTTGGTGCAACAAAAGTAAAGTAGCCTGATGACAGACAGAATTTTCAGCATATTACAGTTAGTCTACACCTTCAGTCTGACATTGCATACATGGAAACACATTTTCATTCATGCTGGCATTCGATTTTCAGCAGAGACCAACATGTACGCCAGAATCCAACACTGATCAGCAGCCACCCCTGCATTCTGCTATTACTCTGGTTTCAAGTGTGTTTCACCATTTGCCCTGACACTTATTGGACAGACTTTTTATTCTATTTATTTATATATTTATTTATATATTTGTTTTTTAAACCTAAAAATTGCTGTTTTATGTCATGATACAAGATAAAATCAGTAATCTCAACAGAGATGAAATGTTCAAAGGTCTGAAGCCAGGCAAAAGGTAACGTATTCCTGCAATAATGCCTTTGACCATCATTCAAGGGGAAACAAAAGACAGCTTTGAATACTCCTTCAAATAAATGTTTGCAGTGAAAGTTTGATTAAAGTTTGAGTAAAACCAGTGTGAACAAGCACACACCGACAGTCCTGAGTAGTAAATGTTAATTCTGATGAAACTGTATTGACTCACTAGTTATTTATACTAGTTAAATGATAATTAGGAGTGCAGTATGGTTTATGAAATTTTCTATAGAAAATGGGCTGTAATGAGTCAGTATTAGCTGATTACAGCAGCTGCATCCTGCTGATACTTACAGCAGCAGGTGCTGCGCTACTGGACTCTCTGGTTTAATATGTTATTAAATATTAATGAATCTTCTTTTGTTTCTTTTAGTTTCTGTTACATATTACTGCGTGTAATAGTCTGTCCATCGTTTCAGGACAGCACAAGCCTGAAAACGTCTCATTTTAAATCTGTCATTGTTCTTTAAGCCAGTATCAGGCAAAAGTAATATCTCAACACGGCTGGAATTCACCCAGGTCCTTCTATCATCAGCTCTCTTTCTCTCCAGCCTTTCAGATGGCTTCTCATTCAGATGGCTTTGGGCCAATTTACTCCCATGCCATTTCCTTTACCTGAGAGGACTTTACTCCTCTCTTTGCTTCGTTGCCAGCTTCTAGAAGTAGCCTGGTTACTTTCTGGAAGCCTGTGAAGCCACAGGTTGTGTTGTCTGTTGAGTTGGACGCGTGCGCTCACTGAATAACAATAAAATAATCCACTAAGTCTCAATCCACCAACTGCCACAGAGCTGCTACCATATCTGCCTATTATTAGCCTTTTATCTCGGTCACTGTTTCCTTTTTTCAGGCTTCCATTCTTCACTCCTTCATGAAATTTATATATTCATTCATTAATAATACCCTAATCTTTCAGTGGATTTTGCCAAAAATAGAATTTCCATTAGTGTCACATACTTGTTATCCACTCAAAAGGAGGAGCGGGGGACAAAGCTTCTCTGGTAACCAGTGAGCTTTTTATAAAGTCAGCTCTGATCATCAGGTGATCAGAAAAACTTGGAACATCTTTTGGAGTGAGACCTAGTGCTCCTATCCAGGAAGCACCTGCTAGTCTCACGAGGTAGTCTTTAATTCGTTAAATGTGATTTAAATGTGACAAATAATGGAGGTGATGCTGCAGGATGGCCAGGATACACAGATAGATAAAAACTGGTGGCCAGATATGTCTTCCACTAATCACATTTGGAAGCACAAAGAGAAAGAGGGAGGTGCAATTAAAGTTTATGAAGCTCCATAGATGATGATGTTGTCACTTTAAAGCTTCATTGAGGAAACATTTACATAACTGTTTTGTAGTTTACAGTCTCTGTCTTACAACATTTACTAAACCTGGTCCAATGGTTTGCAAGAATTCAGTTGTATGTATGTAGCAACACATCACTTCATATTGTAAAGTCGCCTTATATTGTAAGGTAAAGACTGTACAATAATACAATTCAGTATTTCATACCTAATTCAATATCAGTTAGACATGAATCTAACTGAAATTTTCACTATTTATTAATCTGCTGATCAGATCATTTAATTATGTTGTCTATGAAAATCTATAAAAGGTTATAAAATGTCTGTCATCCTTTCTCACAAACCTGGGTGATGTCTCCAAATATCTTGTATTGTTGCAGCAACTTCCAGTTCTATTTATTTACAACACAGAAAGTAATGTGCCATAACTGGGACGCTGGGATCAGCATTTTCAAAGGACAGAGAGTAATTATTCAGTTATCCAAATAGTTTGAAATGATTTACCTGTGGACTTCTAGCTCTAGCCTGTCAATTCATTACAGTTTACTCAGTTAATATTATGCACAGACTGTATGTTCATCTTTACGCTGCCTCATCTGCCATTAATCTGCTGTGCCAATGTCAAAATTATGTACATACGAAATTAACATAAGCATGTATTTAAAACACACACACACACACACACACACACACACACACACACATATTATTTGTGGGGGACAAACGGGGACAGATTACTCAACTCAGTGTCACCAACTGATCACACAACACAAACACAGCGAGCCAAGTGACAGTTCTGACGAGCAGTCACTTATTTGGTTTATACGACAATAATCCGATAAGCGCACAAACACTCACCTCGTCTTCACTACGGCCTTTTTTTTTATCACTGGCAATGCTGGAAAAGTCTCAGTCCCTCTGTTAGTTATTCAGTATTTCCATGGATGCTGACATAACGCCGTTTCTTCGCAGTTTAGGGATTCACACAAGACTTTCAGGTTACTTTGAGTGGCAGTCTGAGACGAAGCAGCGGCACACATCAATATGTTTTATACCCGGACAAGAGAGCTGATGGGGAAAGAAAAAAACAACAACAATTGTAATACATGAAAGGCTCGCCTCTGCTTGGATACAGATGCACCTACATGAGCGTTCATAGCAGAGTGAATACTAACTGTAATCCCTGTGACACTGTGGGCGGAACTGTGGCCCACACTGCAAGAAACATCCTCCCTCAGCAGTTTTTACGCCTGACCAAAGCACGGCGGCACCTGTTGAAATGTGGGATATTTCTTGTAGTGGGGTAACGTCTCTCTCGGGTAAATGGACCTGAGCAGCAGTGCTGCGCTTTCACTCTGAGTGGGCTTGGAGAGAAAAAATGTGTTTGTGTGGACCCCAGTGAGCCTTTCTGTTGCACATTTTTGGGTAACAGATAGCCCAAAATGCTAATGCTAATAGCAAAATGTATTGGATAAAAAAGATATGTCAAATCAAAACTGAAAGTCTGATCCCAACGCTGTTATGTGGGCTTAGGTGGTTTGGATCAACTTGTCGGCAACAAGGAAATGACTGTACATTTAATAGCAGCACAGAACAACTAAGAGAGTATTTCTATATAATATTATCTTCTTCAACAATTAGGTCCATAATCTGTTGGACAAAGTTTTACAGTGTTTGTAGTTTTCCCTCTGTGCATCACCACTGTGGATTTTAAATGAAACAATCAACGTGCGACTGAAGTTCAGATTTTCGGCTTTAATTCAAGGAGTTTTACAGAAACTTTGCATTAACAGTTTAGGAAATACTGCCATTTTTAACACAGTCCCCCATTTTTAGAAATACAATTCAAAATGAACTGCAAGTGAGGCCTGTTCTCTTGTTATTTCACTACAAATGAAGCAGACATAATATATGAAGTTGATTTGAGGTGTTAAATTTTCAATTCTGTAGCTTTTCATTGCCATTTTGAATATGAGGCCCAAAAAGATGTCAGTGCAAAATGAACCTCTGAACCTCAGAGAGATTATAAAAACTTTAACAGTGGCTAAAATCAACAAAAATCTGGTACTTTCTTAAACTGTTGCTAGAAGTTGCAGGATGAATTGTAAAGTGGACAGGGCTATATTCTCTGCTCAGATTCAGCCAAATGCTGCAAAACTGACTGGACACACTGCCCAAAAGCATACTGTAGAAGGACCCCAAGATTTTCTCAAGCCAAAGAAATGAGATATTCTTTAATGGTCAACGGAGCATGCTTTTTCTTATTAAATGCAAAACTGAATGCAGAAAGACCCACAAACAAGCAGCAACTGATGATGGCTGCAGTAAAGGTCTCATAGCGCATCTCGCAGCATTTGATGATGTTAAGCACTAAGTTTTTGTATTTCTGCATTTTTTCTGTCTTTGACTAACTAATGAAGTCCTGCAAATCAGTCCACTTGTTGTGAGTGATCACCTTTATCCTCTGATGAAGCATTTTATCCGGATGTGATTTGTTTCTTCTTGATTGGTTTCATTTGGAGGAAAACTGTGTAAATCATATTCTTTGGCCTTCATCAAATTCCAAACCATTCGAATACTTTTTGAGATTTTGGACCGACATGTTAGCTAGCACTCACAGCCATCCTTGTCAAAGCACCAGATGAGGGAATATATTTTAGAAGAATAATGATCCATCCCTCCAGCAGAGTCCCAGAGATGTGGAAAAGAAACATCAAGGCACATAAGCCACCAGAATGGATTTTCCTTTAATTTGTCTGTATAACAAGAGCTGTGATAGATCTGAGCTGTTTAGTTATATTAAAAAATAATTAGTTTGTGAAATGTGTGAAATGTCTTCAAGCTGTTTTAAAGGCTAGATCGTTGATAGCTTCTCATGAACCTTTCTGAAACAAGGTATTATACCTTATAAGAAAGTTGAAATTGAAATAAATCTGAGCCTTTGAACCCACAGTACTGAATTTAAGTTTTTATTCCTCTTAAAATTTAAACTGAAAATAATCCAAATAGTCCTTTGTCCCAAGCTGATAAGCCTTCAGATTAAGTTTTCTTTTAATGCAAACTTTCCATAAATATAACAAGAAATACTGTGTCAGGATGCAAAAAATCAAATTGTGTAAAATTATTCTCTTCAGTATTTTCAGAAGACTTTAAGACTACAAACTGTAGGATTAATGTCCACAGTGTGTGGTCACATTATTCAGAAACATCTCAAATGTGCATCTTTACTTCTTCTCTGCACACAAAAGACAAAGCGAAACTTCACACATTACAATTAGTAGACTGGAGAAGGAGATGCAGAAGGGGAGGACAAGTTATCTTGAATCAACCAAGATGTACACATGTGCTGTTAGTGTTTTAGCCTTTGCTTCATTTCAGGAGCTCAAGCACACGTTTGGTTACTGGGAGAGCTCATCAGACAGAGAGGAAAAATTTTTTCAGGGAGTTGAGGGACATTTGCACATTTTAAGTGTGGGTGGAGATGTCAGGAAAGGAAGCTCAAGATAAGAGCTCAAGGTAAGAGAGAAATAACTTAATTAAACCTCTGCAGGAGACTGTGCTGAGGTTGCCAAGGAGGGAAGAGTGGCATCAGGCCCGAACTCATGGAAATGTCCATGTTTCCTGGAATTTACCAGACAGCAGGGTTGGGGTTGGGGGGCTGCCAGATCTCAGGCTCGAAGGATGACCTGTAGGTGCAGAAGGAGGCAGTCAAAATCAGTCTTGTAATTGTACCATTTTTTTCCCATCCCTGCTATTTTACCACTGTTCTGATTTGTAAAATTCCTGCTAAGACTGACCGTAAATCCAACTGATAAAATCAGTTATCAGCAAAAGCTAGGAAGTAACACAACATTTGCATTATATTTCTCACATCATGTAGTTCCATTTAAAGCCTTTCGTAAGGTTAAGTGTTCAGAAAAGGCTCTCAGCATAATGAGAAGCATAGAATGAAACACACCAGTGCTCGGTGGGCAGTGCCTTACCTCAACACCTGGCAATGAGAGAGAGGAGATGAGTAAAGTCTTGTAAGAGATCTGGCTATTCCAGGCCCAGCAGTCAGAGATTAACACTTGGCTTTGGATAATTACATAAGATCCCTTTAATCCTTAGCATTTAGCAGTGGCCGTGAAGGTAACTCAACTAGAACTTCTTTGCACATGAAATGCATGCTCAGGTACAGTGTTTTTAACCAAATGTTGAGAATGACAAGAACTTTATTGGAATGTGGACAAAAGCCATGAGAGGGATTGTAAAGCCTCATATTTGTGATGCTTAAAACACACACACACACACACACATAGACACACATGCACACACACACACACAAATCTACTATACATTTTTGTATATATGTGCTCAGTAAGTGGTCGTAGTGGCAAGTGGCAGCAGGAACACTTAATTAGAGGATTTATTTTCATCTCCTATCTATAACTAACTCTTTGTTGGCCTCTAGTGGCCATGGAAAGTACCAATGGACTGTCAATTTGAAATCACCATTTCTGCCACCATTAGTTGTTAACACATACATTTGGCAAGTGAAAGGTCACTGGTTCGATTCAACCCAGAGACACAAATCCCCTTTAGGGTTGAATCAGTAAGGGCATCTGGCATACAACTCTGCCAACTCAGAGTTTTTTGTTATTATTATTATTATTACATCATTATTTCAACAACTGTAACAAGAGAGTCTCTCAAACATGAGAAAAATACAGTTACTGTTATCCTGTCTTATTTTAATGGTAATAAAAATGATAGTTGTAAGGACAGACTTTCTCAGCATCTGTAATTATAATAACAATGTTATAATGAGAGTAATCTACCTATTGATATGATCACATGTCCCTTTGAGAACCTTCATTGAGGCCTTCAGTCCTACATTCACATGTTAATATATTCATGCTGAAAAGTGCTTGAAAACAGTTGTAAAGAAATAACAGCATGCTCTAAAACAACAAGGAGAGTGTTACACCGGACATGCTTCCACTGCTTCTGTAACTTCCTGCTGTCTGATGCACTTCACACAGCTATCAGAAAGAATCAGATATGGTATGTAGTGAAGCTCATTCCAAAAATCAGACCATCTTTGCAGATTTAATCTGGCTGTAGAATCACATGTATTGTGTACAGAGTTCACCACTTAGAGCATTATTAAAATGCTAAACCCTGCCAAACTACTTTCTAAATAGCCATTCCTCTTATTGTGTAATATGTACCCTGAAGTTATATCTTGTTAATGTTGATTTTAGTTACAGTTGCACTGCTTCAAAGAACTTCCTGCTGTATTCAGTGGTGTACTCCACATTCCACTGCCCAGTGGTCTGTGCGGCTTTCAAATCACGCAACAGAGGTGGAAACAACAGGATGTGGAAGAGAGAAAACAAAAGTTCAGGGTGGGGGGGGACAAAGTACTGAGATAATTATAAAGATAATTAATTAACAATATTTGCGAATACCACTAAGGCAGTGGGCCCCCCAACACCTGCATTAGCAGGCATGTTGTGTATCGTGAAGAAGAACAGTAATGAAGCTACCACATAAACAGGACTATATTTAGAAAGTATGCATACTGGTTTCTTCAGCCAGACACCTCTCTGCTACTGAAAGTACAATATACATTATGTGGATTTTGTTAAAGAGTGGGAGGTCTTATACAGTTAGTCATGGGAAGTAACTTTAGTAGAGATCATTAGATGGTAAGTTGAGTATTTAAGGGTTAATTGTTTGATTACTCTTTCTGAAATAAAATTTTAGGCTTTAGGACCTGGGAGGGTGAGGATTCGTCACCCACTGATCCACATGGGAGGGGCTAGCCTGGAAATATGATTCCAGGGCAGAGATTTTCATGCTCTGGGGCCTGGGAGATTGTCCCATACACTTCTGTTTTCTGCCATCAGATACTTTCACTTAATACCGATCAGGTCAGTGCTGGGGGATCTTTTTGTAAGCAGCTTGACGACAAATCTGCTGAGTTATTCAAAGGACCTAATAAGGTAAGATAAATGTGCTCAGAGAATAGAGGAGGGAGGGAGAGAGTAGATGGCTGCCATCAACTGGTGGGAAATGTCCAGGCATGTGAAAAGAGGCCAAAAAGTCCATGTTTCTTTAACATGGTTAAAGATTCCTTTACAGCCATTTAGTTCCTACAAGTAGGGGGAAAGCAAAGTAAATGTTTGCTGCACAAAACTAGAACTTCATGAGAGTCCAGACTTTTAGGGAGTTGGCTACACCTTTTGACCTGATTTAATCTGTAACAAGGGATGCCTCTCCTTCTTTTATCTACATATTTTCAGTGCCAGTGTCATTCATACTAAGTCACATGCCCAGAAAAATGAACTGTTTGTGACATGTTCAATTAGACTGATCTAAACATCTCTGAACTACATCTCTAACTGGTGATATGCATAAAGCCTGCCCTCCCTACAGTACATGTCCACTCTATGTACATGAACTGCTTGAAAAAAACATGTCTTTAGCTGTAGGGGTGTGTCATGTGTCAGTGAATGGCCTGTGATGGGCGACCCCACACACTCACACACACACCGGTAGTTCGGTTAACAGACACTTTGTGTTTTCCACTACTTGGCAGCCCTGTAGTGGCAGCCACATCTCCTCCTTTTCACTGTTCAGAGCAAAAACAAAAACAAGCCATCAGCCACAGATGATTTCTGACACCTGCGCGGCTCCGCCCCGCGAACTCACTGCCTCACTCCTCCCTTGCAGCTGCGCCAGGGACCACACCCCGGCCACATGGCCACTTTTCCCTCACCACAAGGAACCAATGAGCATCAACCAGACTTAGTCTTCCATTAGAGAATTTTATTTTATTTTTTTCACCCCCGAATCATGAACAACTCAGATCTTGCTGACCAATGTTTTGGCTTAGACACAGTACACCCTGAAACTGCCTACGTGGCTGTTATACAAGTCATTGCTTGAGGTTTGCACAGAGAGATCTACTTTAAATGGCATGGGCTAAACCACACTTCCTAGCCTACCACAGCTTGCATCTTCTAAATCTCAAGAGTAAACCCTAAGTATGTACTGTTTGTCTTCATGTCTTCTCTTAGGTTTTCTTTTAGTAACATTACACCATGTGGGTAACAAACCTCATATCTCTGGTTCTTCTGGCGACTGCAGCTTCGGCAGCCACCTCCGCATCAAAAGACAAAGTGTTGAGTAACCATGCCACCATCCTTGCTGACAGCACTGCCAATTTAGCTTTCAGTCTCTACCAGAGCATGGTAAAGGGGGAAAATGTAGAGAACGTTATCATTTCCCCTGTAGTCATGGCCTCCTCTCTGGGTCTCGTGGCTCTTGGGGGAAAGGCCTCCACTGCCTCTCAAGTAAAAACCATCCTGAATGTAGCTAAAGTGAAAGATGAGCATCTCCACTCCAGTCTGGCTGAACTGCTCATAGAGATGAGCGACCCAAAGACTCGCAACATCACCTGGAAGATTAGCAACCGCCTGTATGGACCCAGCTCCGTCACTTTTGTGGATGATTTTGTCAAGAGCAGCAAAAAGCACTATAATTGTGAGCACTCTAAGATAAATTTCCGAGACAAGAAGAGTGCTATGAACTCCATCAACGAGTGGGCAGCCAAGTCTACTGATGGCAAACTGCCTGAGGTGACCAAAAATGTAGAAAAGACTGATGGGGCGATGATCATCAGTACCATGGTTTTCAAATGTGAGTGGATGAGGCTGTGTATACATGTAGTATTCCATACCATTCCCTAAAAGGCATCTAAAATCAACTGAATGTTTTTTCTCTCAGGTCACTGGGATGAGCAGTTCCATCGTGAGATGGTGGACAACCGTGGATTCATGGTATCACGTAGCTACACTGTTTCAGTACAGATGATGCATCGCACAGGTAGGTGGAGAAAATCCTGTCAACTTGTTCAGAAACATAGTTTGAGACTAGGAATGGTAGAACATTTTGGGAAATTATAAAAGTTACTGCTTTAGGATCAACTGGAACACTCAACAAAAAAAAAAAAAATTATAATATTGTTTTTCCAGAACTGACAGTCCTTTATTTCAATACAATGCTCCAGAGGATCACAGGGTTTGAAAGAATAGTACCCTCAAACCCACAAACAAAAGAAGTTCACTTTTTACATGTGCACATTTCACTAGTGAATGACTAGGGACTGATTGCCTTGATTAGAGACATCAAAATCTCTGACACAAAACTTCTGGTAGGAGGACTTTTGGCTAGCATAGCTTAGCTAGCATACTTTCTGTTTAGCCTTTATGCTCAGTTAAGCTAAAACATAAGTGCAGTGACCTTTAAAATCAGTCTTTTTCCAAAAATGTGGAAGTATTTATAGATACTACTATTACTGATACTACTACAACTTTAAGATCACTCCACATGCTGAGTAAACATAGATATTTATGAGTAAATCTGATATTTCTCACTACTGTTTAATGGAGAGATGAGTCAAAATGACTGCTATAATGTCTGGGGAGATATAATCATACTGTGTCTGTGGGTAGGAACTCTATTCACAATAAAAAATGATCATAATTCAATGAATTTTCAACTCACTTTTAAATGGTTTGAGTAGTTACAAATGCCAGGCACTTACAGTAGGATTATTTCTCCCATATTTCTTCCGTTTATACAGAAACAATTTCCGGTATATACTGTATCTAGGGAGTTCGTAAAAATGGTGGTTAACAACTGTGTATGTGCCAGGTCAATATCCGATATTATGCAGAACTAAATATAAATAATAATAAATGCAGCACTTTCTTTTTTTGAAAACTGTAAGCAGCAGAAATTTTAAGAGGCTCTCTAAAGTGCATGGAGAGGTTGATGACATTTGTAATTAATTTGTTTTTTGCATCAGGTCTCTTTGGCTTCTATGATGACAAAGCCAATAAGTTATCTATCCTGAGCATGCCTCTATCTCATAAGAAGTCCACTATGGTATTCATCATGCCCTACCACGTGGAACCTCTTGATAGGCTGGAAAAGATGCTGACCAAGAAACAGGTGGATAGATGGATTGGTTTGCTACAGGAGACAGCTATAGCTGTGTCTCTGCCCAAAGTCAGCATGGAAGTCAGTCATGATCTGCAGGTAAAAAATTTAAGAGTTTCCAGTACCGCACGTAAGGGTCTTTTACATTGTCACTATAAACATTTAATCTTACTCCTCAGAAACACCTCCAAGAGCTGGGCCTGACTGAGGCTGTGGACAAATCTAAAGCTGACTTCTCCAACATCTCTGGGAAAAAGGACCTCTACTTGTCAAGTGTTTTCCACGCCTCTGCTTTGGAATGGGACACTGATGGAAATGAAATTGATACCAGCATCTTTGGCACAGACAAGCTGAAAGACCCTAAACTGTTCTATGCTGACCACCCCTTTATTTTCCTAGTAAAGGACCAGAAAACAAATTCCATCTTGTTCATTGGCAGGATGGTCCGACCAAAGGGTGAAAAGATGAGAGATGAACTGTAACCATGTGTATAAGTTAGATGTTTTGCTGTGATCATGAGTGTAGATTTTATCCTGCCACATGCTGAGAAAAAAATTGGGAAATGAAGAGTACATTTGATACTGTGTAAGAGCACTCTTTTATGTCACATGGCAACAACATTCCATAATACACAACTTAAACATTTGTCTTCTAATTACTGTATGAAGTGATGTGCACATCTTTGAATTTGGGACAGTTTTTAATAGTTTAGTGTGTGTGTTTGTTTGTATGTTGGCAGGTCACATTATGGACTGAATACTTACATTAAGTATGACTTATTGTAGTTTTTGTTAAAGCACACTTTATTTTAATGGAGTAGCATTAACATCAGAATTTGTGCACGAAAAAGGTTTCCAGTGTCATTAAGTCTTAAAAAATTATGTAAAATGTGCACATCCTACAAGCTTCTTCACCTTTTTGTGTCCACTTGTCTTTGTTTTGAGTTACCCTGAATGCAGTTTGATATGTGCACACATGGTTTAGCAAAGTAAAATATGATTAAGCTGTTTCAAATGTCCAGTTTTTGCAATAAAAGTATAAAAAAAGAACTAGCAGGTTTTATCCTTATTTTGGGATGCTGCCCTTTACTTTGTGACCTAAACAACGTCTGGTTTGCTTGTCAAGAATAGCAGTTTGGCCTTAGTCGAGCAGGGTTTTAGTAGGATATAACAACTGAAAAATTCCACCAATGGTGATCATATGGCCTTCTGGACAGCTCTACTTTTGACAGGATGAGACAGAGTTACTAAAATAAGTATACCTGGCCTCTGAATGCACAAACTTAGGATATTTAGACCTCGACAAAATATTTGACAAAATATTCTGGTATAACTGCAGCTGCAGCTGCTCCAGAACATGGTTATCGTCACATCAGCAATTTCCCAAATGAGGCTCACAATAACAACTGCTCCAAGACATATCATTAATGAATGATCCATCATTTGATTGGCTAGAAAGGTGGTTAACTAAGTAAGTAGGGCCTAAGAAAGCATGCCAGAGTCAATACGGAAGATAAATACTGTCATTGTCAATGGTACAGTACAGTGCAACACACCACCTAAAGGCCATCTGTATTTATGACACAAGCACTAGGAAAAATAACAATTAAAGACATGTATTTCCTTTCTTTGGCAGTGTATGCCTGTCATTTTTAACGTAGTGTTCTTTAACATGAATTGCATTGTAGCTCACTTAAAGACAATGGAGAAGCGGTGGTTAATTGCACTGTCTTTCATATGGAAACAAACAGCTATATAGAGATGTATATAATATTGGAAGTATCAGTTCTCTGTTACGATATGGATTTGTGTTTGATTCCCCCCCCCCCAGCGCCTTGAGGCGACTGTTGCTGTGATGTGGCGCTGTATAAATAAAACTGAATTGAATTGAATATTGTTTTATCGTCACTGTACACACCATTTAAATTGTGCCACTGACTTGAAAGACTGTATTGTTCAGTGGTCGAACCATGTTCCTCTTTTGCTTGAGCTGTATGACACATTTCTGTCTAATTATTGCTGACGTTGAAATAAAGTCTTGAAACTGCTTGTTGTTGCTATGACTTAACACAGTCCACACGTTAACGTGTCCAGAACCGACTGCTAACCCTAACCTGTAATTGGTAGTAGGATGATGGAATTGTGTATATTTATTGAGTGAACCAGCAATAACATTTTGCCATTGTAATATTTTTTAGGTTACCAGTTTTTTTAAAAAGTTGTATGATGTTTACATATTTACAAAGAAAATACATAAAATATATAAATATATACGAAATGGGCACTTATACGTTACCTGAAAACCTTTGCTTTTAACACCTTCAGGGTGTGCGGTGTGCTTTCACTTTTTGTGTATTTGTATTCTGTATTTTCTTGTTTTTTTTTTTTTTTGTTTTTTTTTACAGCAGCTCAACTGGCTCTTGCTATCGCCCTCTCCATCGCTCGTGGAGGAGGGCCCGAGCGCTCGTGCGCTATGATGGGACTACAAATCCGTTAGCGCCTACAGCCTCCTCCTCTTTCATCATGGCTCCCTCGATAGACAGGCAAGGATACTGGGGGCGGCCGACCTCAACGCTGGACTGGTGTGAGGAAAATTATGTCGTGTCCTTTTATATCGCGGAATTCTGTGAGTAAAAATCTACCCGCACCATCATTTACTCTAAAAACGGTGAATTTGGGGGTCGTTTAAGGAGGCTTTAGGCTGGGAGAGTCGTAGTACTTCGCCCCTCTAAGGAAGAACTGGTATAACTGTAATTTAGTAGATTTCTATTATTGTGTTAGCTCGGCTAATAACACGATTTTCTCTGTGTAATGTAAACGTTAACCTGTACGGCATTTGCTCTACCGGAGCTGTAGGGAAATGAGGAAAAAGATACGCTGTTTACAGCGGATATATTGTGAACCTGTTCTGTGCATCGTAACGCTAGCCAGCACTCGCTACACGTATCGAACAACCTTTAAACCTGTATGCAAAACAGCTCAGCACAAACGGCTCACTTAACATTATTTCACGTTGCAAGCCATTTGTGTTACAAGAACGTGCTCTTCTTGTAAAACAGTACATTAGTCATTCACGGACACCACTGGAAACTTGATAAAACATTCCCTTCACATTATCAGGGCGCCTCTTTGCCTTGTCCACCGATAAAAAACTGGTTCCTCTGGAACCGTAATCTTAGATTTAAACGCTGTTTCCATCAGTCTTATCAAAAAGATGTCGTATCAGCAGAAATGACAGGACAAAGGCTTGAACCTTTATTAACGAGACAGTAAAACCCTTCGCAAGTATTTATTTGTAGCCAAACAAAAGCGAACAGAAGAATGACCCATTCCTGTGCAGCAAACAAAACTGTTTACCCAGCCTATTAATAGTTCATGGTGACAGTTTATAACATAAAGGAATGCAAATGACTGCCGTCATGTGTGGTCCACAGGTACAAAATCCATGTACCCAGCAATTCCATGGTGAATACACTGTATAATTGTCACAGTGCTCTTTCTTTGAAGGGAAAAGGTTCACTTGCTGTTTTCAGCGGTGTTCAGAGCACTGTGTGATGCAACAGTCAATTCAAAGTTGGCTCAAAGTGAACTTAAGCCTTGCAGTCAGAGTTTGGACTCCTGCTTTGTCTTCTGCCTTCTTTTTTATCATATTTGTTATCAAAATAGCTGCAGTTAGCCTACCGTGCTCTTTTATTTCACTGAAAAAATTCAAAATATCAGCTTATTAGAATGCTGCATGATGATCCTGACAAATGAAGCTTGACACACATCTGCCTAGCTGGAGGTTTTCTGCTGTAGCTTTTTTTTTTGTCATGTGGTGACAGTAGACTGCACTTCTGGTATGGGTAGTTTTTATCAGTAACCAAAATCCACATATTTTGGTGGCTTTAATCAGACATCTGCAGATAAAGGCATGCTGGTTTCTGGAGATCCTAGTAAGCTAGTTTTCAAACAATGTAATTTCCTGGTAAGCCAGCCTGATTGTTTTCCATGTGTCAATGCATACATAGCCACACCCAGAAAGTGCAAGGTTGTGTTCAGAGTTGAGCTCTGTTTTGTCAGGTTCCCTGTGGACTAGATGATGTGCAAGCAGTGCTCTTTGCACACGGTAATGACCTATGGGGGGAGGGGGGGGGGGGGGGTTCCTTGCCTCAGAGTG
>VVHJ01031932.1:7097-18943 GCA_015107715.1 Tylochromis polylepis
AGGGAACTACACTTTGGAATGTGTTGACAACTCCTGTGACCCCACTGAAGAGTGTCAAGAGGTTAATGGTGTTGCAGGCTGTTATCCTAAAGGTAATAATGTTTGGCAACAAAGAATTTGTCTTGAAACTACAACTTGCACCAATGGATGGTCTAGCCATATCTAAGACAAAAATATTTTAAAGTGGTCACATCCACAATTACCACTCCAGTGTTCAAAGAGCACTGATATAATACTATATATAATAACATATATATAATATTTTTTTAACAAACATGTTATAAATTATAAATCTAACTCTGAAAAATTTGGAATGCTCTGTAAATGTCATGAACCTATATTTTATTCACAATAAAAAATTTTTTTAAAAGACTCATTTTAAATTTGCAACAAATCTCAAAAGAATTGGGACAAGGTAGTGTTTACCCCTGTGTAGCTTTTCTGGATCACCTTCACTTATGGCTTCTTCTTTGAATGATAAATCCTAATAACCACAATTTGTGGGTGGTGCAGAACGCTGTGTTCACAGACAGTGGTTTCTGGAAGTGTTCCTAGGCAATTACAGTGATTTTCATGACAGAATGATGTCTGTTTTTAATGCAGTACTGCCTGGGGTCTTCAAGATTGTAGCCAATCAATACTGATTTTCGGGCTTCTCAGTTGCACTTAGAGCTGTCTCCAGATACTCACTTTGGAGTATATTAGATTCTTTGCAATTTTACACTGAGGAACAGTATTCTGAAATTTCTGAAATATTCTGAAAGTTCTCTTTTTATACCCAATCATATTACTGACCAGTTATCAATAACAATTGCAGCTGCCTAATTAGTTCATCCAGCTGATTCTTTTTAGTACCACTTACCATTTGTTACCCCGTCCCAACTTTTGTGAGACACTCAAAATGAACTAATATTTTTAGGAAATAGGAAAATGTCTCAGTTCAAACACCTGATATTTATTTGGTATTCTATTGTGAATAAACTAAGAGTTTATAAGATATAAGATACTCGAAAGAGGACATTTGGGAGTTTTAAACTCACAAACACATACTTAACAAAATAGTATATGCTGTACAGTGACAGGACGAGACTCGACTGTCCATCTGCATCTAAAGGACAAAGGTCACTCTTTGAGGACGCAAATGTTCACATTTTGAACAGAGAAGACAGATGGTTTGAACGAGGAGTGAAAGAAGCATCTATGTCGACTGTGAACGACCATCTTTGAACAGAGGGCGGGGCTTACGACACCAACTGTCTGCCATCTATTCCTATTAACATTATACTATATATTGTCTTTACACTGAACCATATACAATTGGTATAAAGGCGGAATTCACCGAATTAATCTAAGTATCATCATCTAAAATGAAAATTCTTCTGCTACACATGAGGTAACCCAGCACTGCTCATGAGCATCACTGCCACTGTGCACCAGTCCAACACAGTGCTTTCCTATGAATTCACCACAGTACTGCCAGCTAATAAATTTATTCAACACAAAATGCCTATTATGTCCATGCAATAAACAACACAAACTTGCTATACTTAGTTTATTTTGCAGGATGCTTCACAATATGAAAAGACATAATTTGCTAAAAAAATATTTTTTTAAAATATACAGATTTGTGATTAAAAATGACAACATTATTTACATCTGCATTTTTATCAAGTTTCACTAGCCAGTCCATACCTTTGAATATCACCTCTCTTCTTCCTCTCCTGTCCTGTCTTTCTTACAACTTTCTCCGACTGGGTGACGTTATCTAGCACTCTGGACCTTTAGCTAGCAACAACTGTGCGACAGACTGGACATAAGTTCCTTTGTGCTTCTCCTCTTCAGCAGCCATAGCTTGATGCAAAAGTATCGCAACTACAAACTTACAGACACCTGCCCTTGTTCCAGCCCACCACTGAAATTAAATTATCGAGGTTGTTTTGAAAATGTAAGGAATTGAAAATACAGATATTTGTGTAAAAATCTAGGGAATAAAAAGTAAACCACAGATACCTGAAAGATACCTGAAAATTCTACTTAAGTACAGTAACAAAGTTTTTGTACTCTGTTACTTCCCACCTCTGCAATCCAGTCTTTGTATCTGTTTCAGTTTCATGTTTTCGTGTTTGTTACGCCATATAAACACTTGTGTCCTTGGTCCGTTTGTTATTAGCAGCCTGTTACTAAAATACAACTGTTTTTGAATCAATGAAAATGACCAAAATGGTAAAACAGTGTTTTTGCACCAACAAGGTCATCTTCAAAGAGCTATTAGCGTAAAACTTGGTATATCTCAGCATGGTGTGTTGTGTGTCCTTAAAAAAAAGAGAGAGAAAACTGGACATAAAACTGGACATGTGGAGCACAAAAGAAGAAGTAGCACACCTGAAGTGAAAAAAAAATTGTGGCAGGTCTTAATGATTAATGAACTGTTGTCAGTATGTATGGACGAGATCAGCACAACAGAGTATCTGAAGCCATTTGTAAATGTCATGGATTAGAGGTGCATTTTAGCCTTATCAGAATTATTTGAATTAGTACACTCAGCACTGTCAGCTTTAACTATGTAATAGTATCTGGAAAGTATTTGATTGGCAGAGCTTCATTTTGGCTTCATTTTTCAGCATGGCAGTGATCTTAAACACATGCCCAGTGCAGTAAAAGCATAACTAGATAGAGTTCCCCTGTGTCTCTTCCTATCAGTCATGGACTGGCCTTCTCAAATCCCGCTTCTAAACATTATTGATTATATTGGACTGACAATATAAACATGCCTATATATATATTTTGCAGTTATCAAAAGTAAAAAGTAGGTAAGATGATGATAGAAAAAGAAATAGTAATACTGCTCTAAAATGTAAAACCAGATTTTTGAGTAGATGTGGAAAAAGCTGTAAATATAATTTATGAAAATAATTGAGCCTGTATGCAAACACAGTCATGTCACAGTGTGGTTTCGGTGTTGCTATGGATGCAGGTGCATGTCATGTTTGTATGAACAAAAGTCCACCATAACTTGAAATACCATAATGAGTACAGCAGCCTGGCTTTAATATGGCAAGTAATAGCATTTTAAAAAATGTAAAATATGGCCATTGTGTCAGTTTTTGACCTGTCGGTTGTTTGCACGTGTCCATTGTGGATAAATCTTTGGTCTTTGAAGAATGACTGATGGGAGCTATCCTAGACAAGCTGCTGCTGGCTCTGCTGTTACTGCTCTGAGATCGGGAGCCAGGCTTTGTGTAGAAACAGACCTACCACTAGCAAACAGATGAGCTTCTGTGATTTATCTTTATAACAGATAACAGGAATATGATGTGTTATTGTAGGTTAAACGGTCTGAAATATTTGAAATTATGAAATGTTTGAAATGAGCTCAGCCTTCAGCAATCATTTTAATCCAAGTACATTTGGGGAACATTTTTCTGCAGAATAATTACTTCATATTTTTTATAATTTATGTGTGATTTGCCAGTAATACAGCGTGTGTCCTGAAATGTTTTGAAATCTTTTATTTCTTCTTTTGCTGAACTTCTGAAAAAAGAAATCCTTCACCAGTTCCCATCATCAGTTAATAGTAGATAATGTCTGGTAATGTATTAGATATTTCAATAACTATACAAGCAGTAATATTTGACATTTAGCCAGGAATGAGTGCAGAAAAGTGACTATTTTTGCTTGCCTTTCTGTAAAAGCCATTGAACACCGCAGTTCTGCAAGCGTATAATTGTGTACTTTAGCTGTAGTTTATTTACTGCAGCTGCAAAAACTACAGTATAGTTTCTGAACTTCAACATTATACTGCAATTTCAAGTTCAGACTTTGTAGAAAGTAAGTTCTAGAAAAAGAACAGAAACTAAAAGTTATATATGATTTTTTAAAGTCTGTATGTGTATAAACCTGAGTTTGTTAGTAGCATCATAATCACAACACAATCTTACCATTCTTTCCATAGATCTTAATGAGAGGACCGTTTATACTAAGTAACAAAAAATCTGAGTTTTCACTGTGATATCCTCATGTGCTCTACAAATAAAATCTTGTGAAATTAGAAATGTTGAATTTCAATGGTGATATAGTAACTGAGAGTAATGACTCGACCTTGGTGACTTTGAAATCTTTCTGATCAATGAAAAAGAAATTAAAAGAAAAACTGAAGTAAGCTACTAAACCTATCATGTGTCATTTCTACATACACGTTCACCTTGAATGTACAGTTTGCCAAACAGGTCTGCTGTCATGATTTTGCAAATATTCTTACTCCCATTTGTTTTTACCAGATAATTTAACCTTTGTGTAGTCACATTATCTGGCTTTTGAAACGTCACATATCAAACTGTCAATTTGACTTCTTAGGCCTCTAATTTTCATTCAACTTCCTAAATCCCATCCAGTATTAATTTTGTCTACTATTTGTAAAAGAAAATCTTATAGAGGGGGACAAAAGCCTCTCAAAATTAGTCTAGAGATCCTCAGAATAATAAAAATTAGCCTTCTTTTCATACCTGCTTAGATTTGAATGGTGCTATTGTTCATTTTTATTCGCACTTTGTTCACCAAACAAAATGTTGCTTTATTTCATCCAGAAGAAAATGGACCAGTAAGGGAGTTATTAAGGATCAGTGTAACTTTCCGAAGTGGTAGGATTGTGGATGGGAGTGTTTGATGGGTAAATTGGGAGCTGTGGGGGCCAGAGACTCCACAGCCTTGAGTCTCAGCACCACGCCAATGCTGAACAATCTGTAATTGGCACCAAATAGGGGCACCCGACTGTCACCCATAAGGATAGTCAGAGAAGAAGGAGAATAAAGGAGCCTGAATAACAAAATGGAAAAACCAGTGAGGGATCTACTGCTGTGAGAACTTTAAACCTCTCTCCACTGTTGGTTTTTTTTTCTATTCATTTCCATCTGCCTTGATATCTTCAGCTCTTTCGAATATTCTTTTTTATTATTATTATTTTCCAGTGTAAGCATGTTTCTTCATTCACTTTCAATAACCCTGCCTTCATGTTCTGCATTCCTGAAATGCCTTATGATTATACTATGCATTTACTCTCAGTTTTCATCTTAAAGACGTTTTTTATTCTCACTAATTCTTGGACTATCTCTAACTGATCTTTTGCTGGCCAGGGAAATCACAAGTATATATTGGTGAATATATTTTTCAAAATGTTTTTGGATCATTTTTTGCTAAATAAAAATGGATACAAGTATTCTCATCAAAATGCATCCATTAATACTGGATGCAGATATACCTAAGCCTATACCTGAGCCCTGCGTCAGACTTAGGAGCTGTCCAGGGCTGGAACCACGTCTCTCACCTTATGGTAACTGGACTCCAGCCCCCCCCCACGCGACCCTGATAAAGATAGGCGGAGGAGAATGGATGGATGAATGGATGTTTGGTTATACTAATTTCAACAGTCAGTGTTGAAATAAAGTTAAAAAGCAGCTCCATTTAATTTAATTAAAACTGACTTTCATACAGAAATAAGTGGATGTCACTGTGCAAAGACTGTTTTTCTATGATATTCGTGCTTAAGTTGGTAATTGCACTCTTCTCATGAATTAAAAATATTAGACTAATGCTATTGTGTAGTTGTCTTATAATCAGCTGAAATGACCACAGCCAAGAATGATTTTTTTTCCGTCTTTCATCATCTTCTCCCTTTCTTTTTTGAGGCCATGCTAAGCCCCTCTATAATAACGACAAGAACAAAATAAAATAAATAAACACCTTACTTTTGATTTAATTAAGAGATTTATTTAGTTAGATTCTGTTTAAAGCCTTAAAGCCACTTGCTAAGACTACATCAAACCAGAGAATGAGCTTTTGTTGGGAAATAACATTTTCAGCTATTAATAAATATATGGTGACAGGATCACCTTTGACATCCATTTATTTGTAACACATATTAAGTCAAAGCAGATGAGAGAAGGGGTCTCCGTTTTGTGTTTCACCTGAGCCTCTGAACAAATGTTCAAGAATCTCATGGATTGGATTCATCAAGTTTAAAACATGTATTGTCATGGTTTCAAACTTTTATTCCCCTGAAGAAAGCATTACATTACATCATGCATATGTGAACCATGTAATCATCTGAAGCAAGTCCAAAAGGAGCTATAATGACAAATTAGGCAGGGCAAGGACAGCTGCATAAGGAAACTGGAACAGAAGCTGGACCAGAAGAACAGCAGGGAGGTCTGGAGAGGGCTAACGAAGGTTTCAGGTCATGGAAAGATTTGGGGAACTGCCCAGGATAACGACAGTAAGGAGTGGGTAGATGAACTGAATCTGTTTTTCAACAGGCTTGATTCAGGTCCCACTCCCTCCCCCACCCACATCTGCTACTCTCCCCTCTCGTAGCACCACCTGAACATCAGAGGCTGCCCCTGTCACCAATCACACCACCCCCATTCCAATACCTCACATCTCCCTCTCCTTGAGTTATGACCAGGTGAGGAAGGAACTTAAGAAGATCAGGACCAGAAAGGCAACAGGCCCAGACAGTACCAGTTCACGACTGCTCAGGGATAGTTCGGATAAGCTCTGTGGGGTGATCATGCACATGTTTAACCTGAGCCTTTATCTGGAGGTCCCTGTGCTGTGGAAGACTTCCTATGTGGTTCCAGTGCCAAAGACTGTACGCCCCAGAGAGCCTAACCACTGCAGACCTGTGGTCTTAACTTCCCACCTGATGACGACCCTGGAGAGGATCATTCTCCACCACCTCCATCTCTGGTGAGCATGCTGCTCGACCCCCTGCAGTTCGCATACCATCCTGTTATTGGTATGAATGATGTACTCATTTACCTCCTTCATAGATCACTTTCACACCTCGAGACTACTGGAAACACTGTGAAGGTCATGCTTTTTGACTTGTCTAGTGCCTTCAGTACAATCCAACTGGCACTGAAGAGGGAGAAGCTAGAAGGAGCAGGAGTCAATAGTCACCTGACTGCATGGACAATCAACTACCTCACCAACAGACTGCAGTATGTGGGGCTTCAGGACTGTGGTGGACCTCAGGTTGCGAACCTCTCTCCCTTACTTAGCTTCTACACTTCGGGTTTCGGATACACCGCGAACTGTCACCTCCAGATGTCCTCCAGTGACACAGCTATCACTGGATGTGTATCTGAGGGGAACGATCTGGAGTATAGGAAGGTCATCGTTAACGTCGTCATCTTGTGTAAACTCAGTTTCTGGAGAAAACCACCACCCATCACACCAGTGAGCACCTATGGTTTGGACATCCAGGTGGTCGATATGTACAAATTATTGCGTGTTCACCTTGACAGTACACTGGACTGGTCACAGAACACTCATGCTCTATACCAAAAGGGCCAAAGTTGGCTCCATCTGCTGGGCAGGCTGAGGTCTTTTGGGGTGTGCAGAACACTACTAAGGGCCTTCTATGACACTGTGATGGCTTCTGTTGTCTTTTATGTGGTTGTCTGCTGGGGAGTTGGCAGCACAGGTAGGGACAGGAAATGGCTTAATAGACAGGTAAAAAGGGCTGGCTCTGTCCTCGGCAGTCCCCTGGACTCCATAGAGGACGTGGGTGAGAGGAGGATGTTAACTAAGCTAATGTGCACTATGGACTGTGCCAGCCATGGTGTAGGACTGAACGCTTCCATAGGTCCTTCATCCTGACAGCAATCAGGCTGTACAATACACACTCAGGATAAATACTGTTTATAAATCCATGCACATTATCACCATTCCCACTGCTCTTTATGTACATATAAAAAAGGAAAAGCCTGATGTATTTTACTGTATATAGAAACCATCTGTACATAGTTTAGTATGTTGGCTCTTTTGTACACTATTTTTTTATTTATATAATTTTTCTATTTTTTATTGTTTTATAATACATCTCCAATTCAACCTTTCATCCCATCCCTTGTGCTACTGTAACAAGTGAATTTCCCCACTGTGGGATTAAATAAAGTCTGTGTCTATACTAATCCCAGAGTTACTCTCCGATGCATCCATTTGAATATGAATCTGTGTGAATGTTAGACAGACAGAATTTAAGCATAGTGCATGTGAATGGGTGAATGAGACCATGGGTGAAGTTGTACAAAGTACTTTGAGTACTCAGGTAGAGTAGAAAAGCGCTATATAAGAACCAGTCTTGATTCGTTTTTTTGGTTTTAACAAATCCAAACAGCAAGCTGAAAGAAACAGAGCACTTTATGCACATTTTACTTGTAGCTTAGCAGCAGGAACACAAGATCAGTCGTGCTCAGACAGTGAATAATGTTCTGTGCTCTTCGTCAAATCCTGGGCTGATCCTTGGAGAGAGGGTGAGGAGCTCAGTCATTGGCTGGTGAAAAGGAGCCAGGTGTAGTAGTTACTAGAATGCCTCCTTTATGCCTCTAAGTGAGGTGGTTCAGGCATGTCGAATTGGATAACAGGGACAGATGAAAAACATGCTATACAGTTAATGTCTCTTAGCTGGCTGTCTTGGGAAAGCCTTGGCGTATTGTTAGACGAGCTGAAGGAGATGGCTGGGTATCTCTGCTTAGAACATCATGCCCATGACCTAGACTTGGATGAGCTGAATGCTTTAATGGATGTTGTGTTCCATGTGAGCTGCCAGGTCCCATGGGTTAAAGTCAAGTAAGCATGGACTTGGGCTCAATATGCTGCTGCAATATGAATGCTTCTCCAAGAAGATGGAGACCAGAGGTTGGAGCTCTGACGAATGTGCTACATCCACTCCACATTCCTCTCCTTAGAAGTAGTTTAGCAATAACCTTGAAATACAAGGACCTCAAAATATGGCTTTCTAATTACTTAATAATTACATTTTTTTCCTGAAGTTGTGATTTCATGTTTCCTTCTCTCATAATAATGCTTATTCAGCAATGTTCCATTGGAAACCTAAGGTACAGACGTATTTAATACTGTTGAGCAATAAATACAAGTTGATTTAGATAAACCTGTTACAAATCAAATGATAATACTTAAAAACATATGACCTTTTGTAAAATAGTTTGAACAGATGGCTTGATATTATTTTAAAATAGTGAAGAATCTGAAAGTTTAAGTTTCTCTGAGTGTGTTTTTGATGCTGCTGTTTATTTCTAAGGTGATGGCTGCACATTAGAGTGCTTTAAACTGGATACACTGAAACAAAGGAGATGTGGAAAATTATTTTGTTTTATTAGCAGGTCAAAGTGAAATTCAGTTTTATTTGTATAGTGCCAAATCCCAACAGTCACCTCAAGGCGCTTTATATTGTAAGGTAAAGACTGTATAATAAGACAGAGAAAACCCAAACCACATGAGCCCCTGTGAGCAATCACTTGGCAACAGTAGGAAGGAAAAACTTCTTTTTAACAGGAAGAAACTTCCAGCAGAACCAGGCTCAGGGATGGATAGTCATCTGCTGCAACTGTTTGAGTGTGACGGGAGAAAGACGAAAGAAAAGACACACTGGGGAAGAGAGAAGGAGATTTATCTACTGATTAAACAGGTTAAACTGATGGTGTATAAACACAGTGAGTGAAAGAACGTGAGTGAAGCAGAGACACTCAATGCATAACGGGAAAACCCGAGCAGCATAGGGCTATTGCAGTGTAACTAAGCGAGGATTCAGGTTCTTCTGATCCAGCTCAAACTATAAGCATTTAAATAAGTAGAGAGGGTGTCTGTGTCCAAACTAGGACCTAGGACTTTAGATACACCACTAACTGTCACCTCCATAAGTTCTTTGATGAGTTCTGGATAAGTTCTGGAGAAAACCACTCTCCAGGTGGAGAGTACTGGAAGTATTCCACTGGAAGTGGAATAAGCAGGTAAATGCCTGCTTATTCCACACCAGTACCAGGTAAATGAACTGTAGGGGGTCGAGCAGCATGCTTACCAGAAGCAGCTGAGGATGATCCTCTCCAGGATTTTCATCAGGTCAAGTTAAGGCTCTACGGCTTTAGGTGAGCATTATAACAGGGAGTCAAGTTTAAAGCCTTGGCATGATTTGAAGCTTTCTTTTTTAGAGGAGACATCGTATCCAGAGTGAGGATCTAATACTATTAATGAGATAATCAACCTCTGTGGGAATTGAATTCAGGTTGCTGCTCTGCTCTGTGCTGGCACTTGTCACTGAAGAAGAAAAAAGTCAATGAATTGTGTCTTTAAACTTAGTTACAGCACTTTCAGAAAGACATCTACTGTAATGAAATGTATTCCCCACTGCTGTGTAATCCATTAGTAACGAAATAAATTTTATTGATTGTAAAGATATTCTTGCATGTTCTGTGTTCTAATAGCTGCAGTCCTAGCAGTGTTGAAGAGAATTAACAGATAAATATCACAACATTTATATATTTTCTGCATCACTACATGAACACTTGCACATTCCCATGACAATGTGGCTCTTCATTCAGTGGCTTTGCTATGGTACAGCTTAATAAGGTTAATGACTGTAATTTGGATTCAGGAGACAGACACTATCTCTACTTTTAAGATTAGGCTTCAAACTTTCCTTTTTGCTAAAGCATATAGTTAGGGCTGGATCAGGTGACCCTGAATCCTCCCTTAGTTATGCTGCAATAGGTGCAGGCTGCTGGGGGATTCCCATGATGCACTGAGTGTTTCTTCTTTAGTCACCTTTCTCACTTACTTTGTGTTAACAGACCTCTCTGCACTGAATCATACTTGTTATTAATCTCTGGCTCTCTTCCACAGCATGTCTTTTATCCTGTTTTCCTTCTCTCATGGCAAATGGCTGCTTATGGCATTATTTTTGTGCTTCTATTCTGAGCGCAAGTAAAAAAATTTTTGCAAGTGCAAGTGTTGCATTTAGAGGACAAAATTATTTTGAGCGAGGAAAAGCTTAATTTGAGTGAACAAAATTCATTGCTGCATGCAAGAAATGTATTTCAGTGTTTAATATTATCCATATACACACACACAATAACAGCCCCTCTCGCTCAGATCTGTGCTCTGTGTGCTCACAGACATCTGCAGACCTGCTCTCAGTGTGTCGCTCTCAACATCTCTGCTCCCTGCGCGCTCAACTCTTTCTGTACACCGTGATAAATGTGCCACAAAACTAACCAATCACAGACTTGGATGCAAAAATTCTCAATTGGCTGTTCTGGTCTCCAATCAGCTCACTAGCTAAGGTCATAAGCTCATATGATTGTTGTTTTTTTCTCTGTAGTTATTATTGCAAGGTCTACCTTACAATATTAAGCACTGTTGTTGTTGTGATTTGGCGCTGTATAAATAAAATGGAAATTGAATTGAAATTGAGCAACTCACACAAATAAAATGTACTTCCCCAGCAGAGACTCTATATTGCACTTAAATCATGCTATGAATAAAAGAATCAGGGAAGATGTGGCGCTTCCAGCCAATTTTGAACAGAAACTCCAAATACAACCTGCTCCTGACCAGGTTATGTGTTTAACATAAGTTACCGTGGTGATTTCGCCAGGTAAAAAGAGAGCCACTTTTGTGACACAGAAACCAGTAATCTGGGTTTATTTGACCTCATATCGTAGCAGCAGGTAATGTTCAGAGATTTGGTTTAAAACTTGGCTGGAAGCGCTATGTATTTGCAGCGTGTTTTGAGCGCAATATATATTCTCTGCTGGGGGAATACACTTTATATATACACTTTATATGTGCAGCTTAACTCTACCTTAGTAAAATCACCGACTAAAGCACAAATGAATGCATCAATAAATCAAGCGTAAACTGTGTGTGGTATTCCTCACCAAATTTCACATGTACAGGAATGGGCATGCATTAATTTGGTAATTTAGAAAATGTATAAAATGTTGTTATACTTCATTCCAGTGTGCTGCTAGGACTCTTTTACGCTGCTT